>OW386293.2:141013833-141265833 GCA_936432065.2 Rutpela maculata | reverse complement strand
AACCAAATTACCAATTTTGACGATAAAATGACGTCATTTTAATGACATCAAAAGTACGTTTTAAATATCACGTCTCTGGTACGTCATTTATTGGGACAATGACGTCGGCGACGAAAAATCATCTTTAAAAGACGTCATAATGACGTCACCCTGCTACCTGGGCAGTCGTATCTGTGAATTTTTCAACGTCATTTTTGCATTTGTTATAAATCAAAATCATTCCATCGAATGGTGTAAAAAGGTAAAAAAAAAACAAAAATACGTATGTTTTTCTTCTGGATTAACATTATTCAAATAAATTACTTATGACGTTTCACAATCAATGTCAGTTTTTTTATAACCTATATGATAATAAAAAATCTAAATTCCAAAAAGACTAATTCACACTGCTTAATATTAGTGAAAACTGGATTGCTTGATTTCTCAAGTGAACGGGATTTCATTGCACAGAAGTGTACATGTTGTGTTGCTACTTCTAAAAATTCTATCAAGGACATGAAAATGCATATTGATTTGTAAGGAACGTGGCTCCCAAGAAATTGACTAAAAACGACTGTGCATGGTGTTATTGAATTTTAAAGACATGGGTTCTACGTGTTGTGTTTCTACTTCTAAAAATTTTAATAAGGACGTGAAAATGTATATCATTTAATTGTATTACAGGTATTTTGATACATTAGTTACTTTAACACTTTACTTATTTCAACGCAGCTTCAACATCTTAATACTTTTGTAATAATTTTACTTGTTAGTTATTTTTTAAATGTTAATGCGTTTATTGTAATGATTTTCCGTTAAGTTAATAAATGATCAATTTCTAGTTTCGAAATGACTTATTTAATTTTAAACCCACCAGATTATAAAAGTTATTTGACGAAGATCTTTTATAAAAGATATTTTATGAGTAATTTGATAGATATTTTATCTCATAAAATATCTTTTATAAAAGATCTTTGTCAAAGAATTTTTCTAGTCTAATGATGGCCTAAGCAATTTGTTTGAAAATCGTTTAAAATTCCCGCCTGTATCAAAAAGGCGGGAATACTTATTTCTTCCAGCACCGGAAAACCAATGCCGAAGTGTTTGTGCCTCAAGTTCATAAGACTTGGGCAGGAAGTAAGGACATGGATGGAAGTCTCCTCCTCGTCCCCGCAGAACCTGCAGTCGGTGTTGTCAACCACCTCTATAGTGTGCAGGTGTTTTTTGAAAGAGCCGTGTCCAGTCAAAAGACTTACCACGATTCTGACTTGTTTCCTGCTTAGGCGCAGAATTTGTTCTGCTCGCTGCGACAAGAGCCTTGACATCTGGAGCTTCGCTTGCCGGAGTCCTGGGTAGAAGGCCCAGAAGTCAAAGAACTGGGACCGTGTCCAGTTCTCTACTGACTTCTTGGCACTTAATCTAGGATAGCCGGGAGCAGGCTCTGGACCCAGTAGAGGTCTCTGAGAGCCCCCTCTAACCAGAGCGTCTGCCCGCTCGTTACCCTCGATGTTGCTGTGTCCAGGCACCTAGAGAAGCTTGACCCAGTTGGGTGAGCCAAGTTGACAGAGTGCCTGTTTACAGTTTTGAACCAGTATTGACTTGGTCCGTACTGATGCAAGGGCCTTGAGGGCCGCTTGACTATTGCTACATATATATACGTGCTTGTTGGAATAATTTCTTCGGATATTCTCCTGTGCGCAGACCAAGATAGCAAAGATCTCGGTCTGGAATACTGTGGCAAATTTACCCAGGGCATAAGAAAGTTCAGCTCTGGGCTTTTCACTGTGGACTATTAGAAGATACTGTATGTAGTTATTACAGACTATTTGAACTTATAGTTTAAATAATAAAACTAAGCTACATACAAAAATAAGAAACTTTTAGTATTCTCAAAGTAACACTGAAAAAATGAGGAGTAATAAACACGCAGTGTCTTTAAATATCACTTTCAGCTTCACACTTATCAAGAAGAGGGTCAAAATAGTAATCCAAACTGCTCTCTATTTCGCAACTCTTTTCAAAATATTCATTTGGACTATTAAGTACATCCCTTCTAACCACCGTATGACTTGCAGAAAAATGAACAGAACAAGCTTCTTTAAATTTGTTATTAGCTACTAAATATTTTATGTCCGTTATATCAACTGACTTTAAGCCATCTTCTTGACATTTTTGTAACAATTTGTCTATGTCCCAATGTTTAAAGGGGCAACCGTGATGTTGTCCAGGCCCCGGGCAAGAACCTAAAATTCTGTCACAACTATATGGCCTATACTGCAGCTTTCCTCCGACTTTACCATATTGATGTTTAAATAAGTAAGCATATTTCCTATCGAATAGGTCATCGCTCATTTTTTTAGTAAATTCGGTTTTCCAAAATTCCATAGCATCCTCAAAAGGTAAGCCTAAACATTTTAGAAAAACTCCATATTGCATTTTGCAATCGTACTTCAAATGATGATCTTTTCGTAAAACGTGATGTATGGTCTTCATACATAATGGATAGTGGGTCTCTGCAGCTTCATCGATGTTCTCTAAATTTATAGTATATTTTTCATCTCTGGATGTTACGTGAATGGGCTTATAAATTCGTACGTCTGCTAATAAATCTTTAAAGCGATCTTCCCTATTAATGACTGTAGGAATCATTACTTTTGTCCAAAGTAGTTGTTTACTAAACTGGTTCCATAATCTATTTTTAACACAAAAAATAATGTCAGTTTTGGGAAAATAAGCATAGCCCCTGTAAAGAAAAACTGCTCTTATCTGTACTAAATTAGCAACTTCTTTAAACTTCGTTTTATAATAAGGCATCCTATTAAAAGTAACTTCTTTAATAGGTCGGCACGTTATTAATTTATCCTTAAGTAACTCTTTTTCTTCCTGATTCACTTCAGTAAAGTTAAAATCGTTTTCTACTAAGAATTCTTCTAGTTCTTTTACTTTCAGTCGTTTATAAAGCATTACAAACCAATAGAGTTCCCAGCACATAAAAAACTCTCTTAAATCCATGTCTCGACAATAACCTATAAAAAACCTAGATCAAAAGCTATGTTTAATAAATTTTGGCTACGTACATAAACTCAACAGCCAGTGAGCGATGTGATTGTTTTTTCTAGCTTCAGTTAATCCTACACAATATTTCTCATCCTTCAGTAATATAATATATGTAGTAAGTTTATTTTGTATTATATTATATTCTACGTACTCTTCCCATTTCTTTGTATTTGGTTTGAGTTCGAGATTATTCGCGTTATCCATTATCCGATATAGACGCAACCTTTCTTCGTATATTTGTGCCAATTCGGGCATTGTACACGTTCCTAATGGTGGATATTTACATGTGTTTAAGTTGAATTTGTACGAATCCATGTTTTTGTTTTATACACATCTAGGAATATGTTTACGAAATAAATGGAAAATAAAAATAAATCGAATATTTTGAGGTTATCTCTTCATCTTCCTCTTTGGTTTTACACTTTCCCAGAAAACTGTTTGCACGAACATCTGTGAATATGATCCAGTGTTTTATTTCCTAAAAAAATATAGCACTAATAGTAGCCCACGGAAATTAGCATTTGACCTGGACGAAATTAGTAATCTGAATTTTTGCACAGACGTTCTTCCTAGAGGTTTTTTTTTAAATTACTCGAAAAAACGTGGACTTTAATTAAAAAATGCAAGAGTACAAAATTAAAGCTTTTACGAAAACAAATTGAATGGTTTTTTTTTTTTTTTTTCTCCAAGGTTTAGTTTTGGAAATATGGCATTTTCATAATGACGCCGAAACTTTCAGAAAAAATATACGACGTTAAAATCTAAAATTAATCAAAATCTACAACTATGAGAAAAAATTTTATGCTTGTAAAAATTAAAGATATTAAAGTTTTTTTTCGATTGAGACGTAATACGACCTTTTATAAAAAAAACTAAAAAAGTTAAAAACAAAGTAGCACATTTAAAAATTTAGGCGCAATTTTTTTTAGTCTTATTGCTCTAATTTCTTATTAATTCAATTTTTTTAGAAATCCTTCTAGATATTGTTAAAGCATATCATTTCCCATACAGCACACCAAATAACGATTACGATGTGTTCGCATTGTGACGATGTATCTAGATGCAGTCACAAAGTTACACAATTCTACAATGTAAATGTGCTACGTTTACACATTAATAATAATAATAAATACTCTTTATTTCCAAGTAACGCCACAAAAATACATTATACATGTATTAGTAACATTAAGTAAAATAAACGTCGGCACAGAAACACTACATTCTACATTTATGTCTACAAACAATAATAATATCACATTTACTATTTAATGACATAGGTACTCTGATAAGGTATAAGGTTCCAAATCTAATAACAACTTAAAAACTTTGTTTTTAAAGAGAGGAAAGCTCTCAATAATTTTAATGTTATGCGGAAGTTTATTATAAAGCTTTATGTACTGTACATTTTTCTGCGATAGTGTCAGTCTGTGTATAGGATATACTTTATTAAAATTTCTTGTATTATAAGATTCTGTAGGTAGAAATTCACTAAAAGAATTTTTGTTTTTAAACATAAAGAGTAGGATCTCTTGAATATATATACCTGTGACAGTTAACATTTTATTTATTTTAAATTTTCCTCGGCAGGACTCCCTTTGATTCACTTTAAGAATACTTCGTAGGGCTCTTTTTTGTATTGTAAAGATCCTATATATTTGTGTACTTTGACCATAAAAAATAATTCCGTATCGGACTATAGATTCAAAATTAGCATGGTAAACCACTTTTAAAGATGTTAAATTTATATATTTTGAGAGAATTCTCAGACAGTAACATACCCCATTTAGTTTGTTTTCAATATTCGTAATATGTACATTCCATCTAAGAGTATCATCAATATGGACTCCTAAAAATTTGGTATGTTCCACTAATTCGATTTTTGTGTCTGTAAGGGTAATGTCCTTGGGTGTTTCAAAGTTCCCTTTTTTAGTTTTAAATAGAAGTGCATTAGTTTTAGTTTTATTGAGTATTAACCCATTATTAGCAAACCATTCTGAGGCTGCAGTGTAAAAGTAGGTGGCACACGTAGGCACAAAGGTTAAACGTCCGCCTCACAATGTAGCCACAGTATACCATTTACATATACACAAATAATTTGATCCACAATGTGTTATCGGATGCAATGATTAACTTCCTAATGTCTCAGACGAATGACGTCTTATGCTAGACGTTAATTTGACGTTTTTTTCAGGTTATATTTGGTAATCCCCCACAGGTTTTTAGCAATGGGAACATATAAAACTACATACTAGTTAGTAAGTCTACTTGATAAAAATAAAGCAATTAATGCATAAATATGTTTTGTCCTATGAATTTGTTAGCCATCCGTATCTTTTATTTACATTAACATATCTAATATTGTTTACCATCACTCCAATTTTTTCTTGCAAGGGTTGCCTGCAAATTATAATGTTTATTAAGTTATTAAGTTAATTTTTACTTACCTTTGCCAATTGCGGTGGGTAGGGGTCTCACCTACATGTCTCTGTTGTCCGTATTACAGTACTGACGCTTCTACCAACTGAGCCATCTTAGTGACCGTTATTTCGGATGCTAAAAGCAGTATTTATGCATGATACAAAGAAGTATCATGCTATTTATGGTGATGTGTATGAAGTCTTTATTATGTGAAATTAAATTTCTAGCCTTATTTAAAATATATGAAAATCTTTCAAGTTCTCTTTTTTTTCAATTTTTGTTCCCAAACCTGAATTTTTCGAGTTACTAGTATTTTTATTTATTTATAATTATTAAGAAGAACTTATTTAATTTAATTAAACTGTCACCAGTGTCACCTAGTTAAGAATTTAAGTTTTAAGTTGAAGTACTTATACAAACCTGGGAAACGTGTTGGAGAAAAAACGGTGAGGTATAATATATCATCTACAACATAAATAGAATATTTAATGGTCTAAAACAGACCTAAAATTGAAAAGAAGTATATTCGTACATCGGTTTTATAAGCAATTATTACCTTGAAAAAAACAACTAAGTTTTTTCGCAATTATTTTAACAAAAAAAAAAAAAAAGACAGAGTGAGCACGAATCGAACTGCGGACCTCTTGACTCGCCACCTAATGCTTAACTCACTCAACTACCGACTTCTGTTTGAATACCTGCTTAAAGACTTTATAATAGAACACGCAACGGCTAGATTTTGCTTTTTAATGCATTTTAATCTAATTTTATTATTAAAAGAACTCGATATCTTTAAAACTGCCGAATCTTTGCAAACTCTTTCGAATATAAATTATTTTGGATATTGTTAAAAAACAAAAATGCCTGCTATATGTGTGGCTATGACCACTCTTATAGAGGAAAGAGGACACATGAGATACACATTGCCGGTATGCTCACGCTGACGCTTTGCGTGCGCACACTGTTTCATGCTCGAATAGTCGAATGTAGACACGACAAGACAACTAAAAAGGGTATATATAGTTATTTGTATTATGTGTATATATCGCACTTTTATGTGGTGTATGCAGTAGGTACAAGTATTATATAAAGCATCACACATACATACGACTTAAACCTTGTAGGCATCTTCTAAGGACGTCAAATTTCAACATTCTAATGATCCTTCTTTACGTTATATAAAAATGTTTAGAATCTTGAGTGCATACGGTGTACAATTATTAAACATTGTATTACATAATTCTGTCAATATAAACATAAGTGTATCTCATATGTGTACGTCAGTACTAGTTTAACAATTAGATCCACCTTAACATATTTTGTTTCTCATGTGTATATCTTGTAGAGACGTAATTACAATTGGACGTGCTGTTTGGGTTCTACCATGCTCAAATTTTTTAGAATTCTTAAAATAATTATTTTTCATTCTGTACCCATTTTCAATAATTAACATTTTCATGATTTTTTGAAAAAAAAATCAGGTTTTTTTAAATTGCTCAGAAAATATTTTTTTATAAAAAATGGTAAGAAAAAACTAACTAACTTTCTAATTTGTACCATTTGTTGGGGTAAATCATTTACGTATAACACAAATAAGAATGCCCCAAAACTGATCCTTGGGGGACACCCTTTCAACTTTTCTTGTGTCAGATACCACTCCATTGCAATTAACCAACATCCTCCTGTCAGACATGCATGATATAATCCAATTCAGTAAGTTTCCACGAATGCCCATCGCGTACAGCTTGGTCTCCATAAATCTGATATCAACGGTGTCGAATATTACTGATTTTTTTGCATCTAATTCTTTATAAACAAAATTCAGTAAATGGTAGGCTGTCGTCTCTACCGACCTCTTTTCTCTGAACCCATGCTGATAGGGTGTAAATAACTTTAGTTTAGGGGCGAGCGTAGAGGCGACTTCAATGTGAATATCAGTCGATAGTCCGTTGAAGCAACGTCGAACGCGGTTAGTAACTTGGATGGGGTCCCATCTTGGGAAATACAGCGTTCTCGTCCCATCTTCTAGCGGCTTGTATATCAGTGTATACGCGGAAGTTACGCAATTTCAGACGAGGATTACGTAGTGGATATACCATCCTTCGGAGGGGATGTAAAGCAGGCGGTCCCTTGTCTATTAAATGTTAGGCAAGTAAAAGATCCTTACTATTCTTAAGGGAAGAGGTTCGGCAAAATTTCCAGGTTGGGGGTAGCTTGTCTATTGGCGTCGGTGATGGGCCCTGGTAGCGGAAATAGGCTGACGTTAAATAATTAAAAAAAAAAACACTTTAGTTTATTTAAATATTTTATAAACAAAAGTTATTTACACCCTATCAGCATGGCTTCAGAGAATAAACATACTATTTTTTTTTTCAAACGTCGATTAACTATAAAAAAAATAAAGATAAAAAAATCTCGAATTTCACCACCAGAAACGCATTGTGTTAATATTGCATGGCTGGCGTATTAAATAAAATACGCGTTTTCCCCCGCTCACAGCGTCAGAAAAAGTACTTTTACCTCAGTTGTTAATGGCAACACATAGTCGTCTAAAATGTCAAACTTCAATGTCGTGAAATGAGTTAAGAAATGTCATGTTTTGCTGACGTTTAAAGAAAATAAAACATGTTATTTCTTCGTCAAAGAGCCAAGCAACCCCTTAAACAATCTACAGTTCCATAAGATTAGTGTGTGGTTCTTGGTACAAGGCAAACAAGAGACTTCACAAGCCTCCAATTTTTTTTCATAAGCACAATATAAATAAATATCTCCAAGAAAAAATTAAAATATTTATTTCTCTTAACAAGCTTTGCCTCTCCTATGGTCTGGCACAAATTCCCGAGACCCAATTCAAATAAAGATTAATATTAGAATAGAAAGTCAGTTTTTTATTTTCTGGATCATGACCGCTGACTACTCCCCGTATATACCACAGATTATCGATAATATTCAAAAACATTAAACCTCCACCACCATCAACGTCTTCAGTTAACACATCTACAAAAAAAAAAACATATTGTTAGAATTAAATTTGGTGTAAAAGTATCTCACAGAGCTGAGAATCTGTTCTTACCCTTGTCAGACTTGGTACAAATCTTATCAGACGTCACGAAAGGCAAAAAGGACGTCGAGGTTATAGACTCACACAACTCCGGATCGATGTAAGAAACATCTTCAAGTTTAATTCCATTCCTTTGCCATGCTGGTTGCCTCAGCTTGAATTCATTCTAAAAAAAGACGCTAATTTTTGGGCATGATCAGAAAAATACTTGCAGTTTGTATTATTAATGTCATAAGTTCGTGAATGTTAACCACTTTATTTTTACTAAACAGTCAAATGAGGTACGGTAGTGGTTTCAGTTACTGAACCTAGATTGGCGAAGTTAAGCAGGCCGGGCGAGTCCATCAATTGGATGGGTGATCGTATCTCATCTCGCCGTCCTGGTTAAGTGCATTAGTACCCACACAGCACAGGATGGCCACGGGATATCCTAAAATGATCCCGTATATCCAATAAACGGATTGTTCATTTGGGATGTCGATAGGAAGTCCACTGGTTATCCTTTGGTCCTAATAACAGCCAAAATGGGGATATCCATTAGATAACCGACATGACTATCTATAGGATAGCCTTTAGGGTTATTGATGTCCTATTTAAAACCTATATAGGGATAACCAAAGGCTATCCTTAGGGCCATCCACAGGTCAAATTGTTGGGCTAATGTAGGTCCCGAATTCATGTTAATTGATAAATTCACCTAAGGTACAAATGAGAATTTTTTTATTTAGTTTATATTTGCATTATATTTTCATTGTGACGAGTGCATTTTATTGACGGAAAACATTACTTATAAAATATGGTCCTAATAACAGCCAGAATAGGGATATCCATTGGATAACCTATATGACTATCTATAGGATAGCCTTTTTAGGGTTATTTAAAACCTATAAAGTCTATCCCTAGGGCCATCCATAGGTCAACTTGTTGGGCTAATGTAGGTCCCAAATTCATGATAATTAATAAATTCATCTAAAGTACAAATGAGAATTTTTTAATTTAGTTTATATTTGCATTATACTTTCATTGTGACGAATGAATTTTATTGACGGAAGACATTACTTATAAAATATGGTCCTAATAACAGCCAAAATGGAGATATTGGCTAGCTCGTTCTTAGTGCTAGTTTCAATAATTCATGTTAGATGGCTCTCCTTGCAACGTGCAAATTACTTCTGTTGCGATACTCACCTAGTAAGCCTGAAACTACATATGTTGTGTAATCTATCCACTACGCAGGAAATGCACATATCTCGCAAATGCCTCTTTTACGAGAGTTAATTTTTTTACAATATGAGATTTATTTACTACGCAAGGAGGGTGAGTATACCCCAAATTTTAAATTGTTTACAATAATCACGATTTTACACAAGATCAGTTTTGATCCTGTATAGATATGTACTATGGGTAACCAGATGCAACTATGACTGGATGTCTGTGGTTGTCCAGATTTTAACTTAAATTGGTCCCTTTTTCTTCCTATGGACAACCACGGGCTATCCTATTGACATCTGCAGGTTATCCCGATTTTAACCCAAATTGGTCCCTTTTTCTTCCTATGGACGACCATGGGCTATCCCATTGAAGACATCCATGGGCAAACCTGATTTGCACCAAAAGGATATCCACAGGAGGTCCGAAATCGGGATTAACCCAGTTTAGGACGTCCACAGGAGGTTCCACTTATCCTCCAAGCATGGCCAGTGGTTGTCCTAAGGCTATCGAGTGCTGTCTGGGTATTAGCTACATTTCGCCAGGACGTTAATATAAATAAAGCATTGAAAAGAAAAAGAAAAAAAAACAAACTTACTGCCAAATTTGGTGTGGTATTGTCCCAGTCAATGCAGACAGGTATGAATCCGTCATGGTTCAAATGGCTCTGTAGTTTTACAACAGCGATGTCTCCCGTAAGTTTGGTCGATAGACCTTTGAAGTTTCTATTTGTAAATATATTTTTTCTCTCGACCTTAAAAATAAGGGAATAGATAGTTAAAGTCCTGATGAGAATTTTACTGTAGCATATTTGGTAGATATTTGTACATCTGTATTTTAATTTACATATATTTAAACAGACATGAGCTTGACGTAACATGACTTGTACTACAACTACTTTTTATGGTCTTACACACAATGAAAAACCTTTTTGGCATGTTTTGTATATGGTGGAGTGTCGTTAGGTGTGAAAACTAAAAAACCTTGTAACCCAGTTCCTATGAATCAACTTTAATGAAACTTTTTATATTGTGTTGCTAAAACCTAATACTAAAATGTTTATGGATTAGAAACTGATGTTTTTTTTAATTTAAAAGTTTATCGAGATTATCTACAAATTCTTTGAAAAAATACTCAATTCACATAAGTTTTAATAGTTTGTGTTCTGTAGACAAAAAAATCGTACCTGAATAGTATTGTAGGTTTGTGATTACAAATTTAAGGTAAAAAATTACAAATTTAAAATGTGGGACCCAAAATGGCGGCCAAAAAACTTTAAAATAAGGCATAATTAATACAAAGAACATTAGAATTTCTGTAGAATTAAACTTATTGTTAAATCACATAATTCGTAATAATTTTAACAAAATATACTATTTATCTTCGATATCTTCATTTTCAACTTCGCTTATATCCATAATAGGAGAAGGGTTCGAGCAACTATCACCACTACATTCGGAACAAGCTGGAGTGCAAGGTAATCCATGCTTTCTACATCCACAAGCAGCTCCGCATCCTGTCTTACATGTACAAAAAATGATTTTAAGTAGATTTTCAGGGGCTGGTGGCTTATTCATTGTTATCGGTCTTAACATCCCACGATAATGTTTCCGTCCTCCTATTGACGAAATGTCATTTCAGACTCGGATGGAATCTTCTCCAAACGTTCGATTGGTTTTCTAGACTCAATACTATCACCAGGAGTAGCAATTTGAATAGAACCCAAATTATGGAAGGTCCCTTTTCCATCAAGTGTGTTAACATTAAAACTTGCATCATCATGTACAAACTGGACTTCCAAAAGCTGATGAAGCTTCATACAATTTTGCTTCTTTGTATGAACCACAGAAACCTAAGGCGTTATGCATATATCTATATTTTTTTTAGAGCCAAATTTTCGACGAAGTGTAACTGATAATGCAACACATGTAAAGGTGATATGAGTGATCGTGGTCATACTGTCCCATAAAAAGTCATATTTTCTGGTTTACTCTTTTTATCACTTATAATTATTTCAGATAGAATAAAACTTAATGACTTCGGGATGGATGTATGAATGCTTTCAAACATTTTATCGTTAGCTGGGTAACTATCATTATAATAAACTTCCGTTCAAATATGTCTTCGAAGAATCTCACCAGCAGCTTTTAAAATTCGATATTCTTCTTCATATTTATTGTCTAATCTTCCTCTGTACCAAGTTTTTGATAATATTTCATGGTGTCTTTTCCGGAAGCATATTATTGTATTTGATCCAAATTTACTGGACAATACAATATTATCCTTAGTGTGACAATAATCGCGACTTAATCGTTTTATCGTCGGGAATGTATGGTGTTGTTAAGATTGTTTTCAATATTGTTGTAGTTTCGGAGGATATAGATGTCCTTGTATTATTGACAGTACTAATGATCGTACAAATGATCGAGAAATTTATTTTCGAAAACCAGCAAAGTGTAAAGTTCTGCAAAAATGTTTTCTTCTATGAGCTTAGAAAAAGCATCACCTCTGTGTAAAAAGCATATTTTGTTTTTACATGCTTTTACAGGAGACACTAAATGAGGAAGAAAAAAGAAAAGTTATTCTTTAAATAAATAGTGCTTCTGTGCATTATTTGGTTGCTGTACGTAGGTGCCTTAATGAAAATTTTTCAAACAAACTTCAACTTTCAAACAAGCACTTTTATTGTCTTTTATGGTATTGTATTGTATTTAGGGCCATTGGAAGGGCACCATCTAGGTGAAATGGTGCCTACTTTGAGAATAGTGCATTGTTTTATCCATATCAGTATGGCTTTAGAAATAATAGATCCACCACCTTGGCAATAAATAACCTGACACAAATAGTATTAAAGGGATACGAAGAAAACATGTACACTCATGCATAATTTCTAGACCTAACAAAAGCTTTTGACTGTGTGTCCCACATCTTATTAGAAAAATTGGAGGCTTATAAGTTTGATAGTAATAGTACAGCGTTAATTAAGTCCTACCTTTTGGACAGATTTCAGTATGTGAGCTATAATGCGGGCATATCAGGGCGGCAGTTGGTGAAGCATGGCATACCACAAAGCTCCGTCCTAGGTCCCATTCTATTTTTAATTTACATTAATGATTTACCTAACTGTTGTCTGTTCGTAGATGATACAACCGAATTAATTCAAAATCAGTCTTTAGACTTTATTCGACACGATGTGTCAAACATACACTCGAATGTTAAGAGTTGGTTTACAGCAAATGTACTAAGCATAAATGATAGCAAAACTCAAACATTAATTCTTACGCTGCGCAACCTATCAAGACAATTCAGATTTTGAGCCAGTAAAATTCTCAGGGGTTTATATCGATCCGATACTGACATGGGAAAAACACATTGTGTATCTTTCAGGGAAACTTTCAAAAATTACTTTTCTAATAAGGAATCTACGAAATAGTGTATCTTACAGCTTACTATGGATTCTTTCACTCAACTATGTCATATGCTATATTAAATTGGGACCACTCAACTCGTACATCTAAAGCATTTAGCTTGCAACGAAAATGCATCAGAATTATGGCTCAAATAGGCTACCGTAAATGTTGTCGTGAGCAATTTATAAAGCTTGGTATACTTACCCTACCATGTGTTTACATATTAGAATGCCTACTATATATAAAACGGAGGTATAACATATGTATCAAACATAGCGATATCCACCAATATCCTACTCGTAATAAAGATAGGCTAGTTCATAACTATTTGAGACTCTCACGTACTAGAGATGGAACTAGTTACCACTGCATAAAAATGTACAATGTCCTTCCCATAAAGGTAAAAGATTTAGCCCTCAATCAGTTTAAAAATAAAATAAAATTATACTTTAAAACTAAAGCTTTTTATAGCATTGAGGAGTATCTTCTGAATGATTTCAGTGATATGTCATTGTAACATAGTGAAAAATAGCTAGAAATTAACACATATTTTGAATTTATTTTTTGTAAAACTGTCATTAAAAATGGCATTTTTAATTCATTGATAGGTGACCTAAAAATCGACTTTTATATTACGTGTTAGAAATACTTTTAACACTAGTGTTGAAAACACTTTTAACACTAGTGTTAAAAAAAATGGTATCTATATACCATATAGTAAATATGCATTCTTCTCAAGATAATAGAAAGCTGTATTGATAAAATTAGAAGAAATATATTACTTAGAAACAATATATATTTATTCGAACAGTAATAAATTATTTATTTAGATATTTGGTGTCTGGAGCCTTCATTCAAAAATGTACCTATTAATTTGTTCGCTAGTAAATATTTTCGATTTTTTTGGCCGATATCCTACACTTTTTCGTTTTAAAAACGCTATTAGCTTGTATTACTTGCTTACAGGTCTCGCAACTTAACTTGATACTTGAAAGATGAATGCACAGTAGACTTTAGGTGAGATAGCGACAGCATCGAGTGTACTTCTTCGCAACACAGTGCTCTCCATCTCATGTTCTCTACTGTGCATTTCGGGTATCAAGCTATGTTGCGAGACCTGTACATCCACGTTGTTCTTGATTTGCAAACTAGCTTTTATCATAGAGAAACTAGACCACAGTGTTGACGCCTTTCATAACTTAGATTTTTCTTCGAAGTAAGCCAAAAGTATATTTTCAGTGAACTTGTCTACTACTTTCTTCATTTTACTTCATTCAATATAAGTCTTTTATATGCTATACCATATTGTTGCCGCGATTTCTGGGGCAACAGAGCTAAAGTTGCGGCTTCTTTAACATCTGGTGGAATAATGAAATTACTTTAATTTCCTGTATTTTCTTCAAAATCCATTTTTTTAGTCATAAAATTTACGATATTTAAAGACAGTTTCAATTGTAGTTACTAATAAACACTAAACAACTTACAATTGATTTACTTAGTTACCCTTTATCCAGTACCTGACTTGATATTTACACTTTGTCACATATAATTGAAACGAACGGGTGGCTCAATGCCAACGTGTCCGATAAGCGATAGATCGGGAGTTCAACCCCACAGACGGCGTTTTGTTTTAATAATAGTTTTACAAAAATTATTGTATGATATATATGTTAAAAGTGATTTTATTTTGTTCGTGGGGTTGCTCCACTCGCTACGGTCGTTCCGCAATATTCCCCACTCGCAAAATAAAATGTCACTTTTAACACTTGTATCATAAATAACTATTATTTTTTATTTTAATGTGTATCTTCTCTTTTTTAATTATATGTACCGTAGAATATTCTGCGTATCCTTTTAATGTGTGTTTGTGTATATTTTTAGTACAACTTTGTTTTGTAAATTTATGTCAATTTTATATATACATTTGTAACGTGAATTTTGTTTTTTGACCTGTGTAAATACTTTGGTATAGTGGCATCAATAAATGATTATTATTATTATTATTTACCATGTAGATTATATTTTTATGGTAAATAAAGATATTTTTATTATCACTATTATTAAATGGATTAGACGGCCTAGCTTTTCCTTTTTCTTCCTTATTTAGTATCTGATGTTGATGTCACTAAATTAGGAAGAAAAAGAAAAGCTATTCCGTCCAATCCATTTGTTTGAAAAATTTTCATTAAAGCACCTACGTACAGCAATCGAATAATGCATAGAAGCTCTATTTATTTAAAGAATTACTTTTCTTTTTCTTCCTCATTTAGTGTCTCATGTTTCTTAAGTCAAATGACTATTTTATCTTTTTAGTAAACCTAACCGACTTTTATACAGGCCCAGTCGAAAAGTGAGAAATTTTAAATTTGGCTATTGAATAACAAACATTTTATATGAGGTATCGAGCTAAAATTTTGTATAGAGGTATTTGAGACAACTGCGAATCGAATACACTACCCAATTTGCCTAATAGTCGATCTCGAAATTTCGACCCTTTAGAGGAGCATAGTAGCCTTTGAAAATATGAAAATTACAAAATTTTCAAAACAGTCAAATAAAGCTCATCGAGCACTATATCTCAAAAAAAAAAAATTAAAATCGGCCAACGTGTTCCAAAATAACGGGGTATCTAAAAATATTGTTTAGGTGGCACTTTTGGCACAAAGTTTTGCTGTCTATAACTTACCTATTAAAATAAAGCTCGGAAACTAAATTTGATTCATCTCCGCATTCTATAAAATACTTAATCGTATCATATTTTTCACTATTACTGAATTGAACCATTTTTAACAATGCTCACTCACAAATTAGTTTTTGACATTTACTATTATTTCGATTTTCTTTTTTTTACCATGGCCTTCTCAATAAATATTAGAAATGTGATAAATATGCATAGTGGAGCGCCTGGGGGTTTTGACCTCGGACTTCTGTTACAGTGAATGAATTTATATGGTCGAAGTGGGAGTTTGTATTTTATACTATAAATTTTTTTGTGCTTTTGATTTTATCATTATTTGAACAAAAAACTATAAAAAATTAATATTTTAGCATATAATTTTATTTTAAATAATATTTTTTTTATGTATACGTTAAATTTCACCTAAATATACATAGAAGAATATCTTTCAAAGATACCTGAGTGTAATAAGGGTCGTAGGGACCTTAAACAGGTAGTAAAACGTGGAGGGGAGAACGACAGCGACAGCTGCAATGTTCAACTTTACGGACGTAGTTCTAGATTTTTAATTGCAAAAATCAAGTTAGCTGTCCTTTAGAGCCAAAATATTATTGAAGGCATAGAACATTTTTGTGATATATCGTTCAAGAAAAGTCATCAGCATAGTGATTCGACAGATGCTAGAATAGAAAGAGATGATGTCGATGTAAAAAGATTGGTGGACTTCTTCAAGCAACACAGCCCTTTTCCTGATACAGATGCTGTTACGTCCATTGCTACCGGAATTACTGGAGATAAAGATACAAATTGTTACGATGCTTTTGAAAAAGGTTTAAATGTAATCAAGAAAAGAGAGGGAAAATTTTTTCGCGAATTGAAATTATCAAGGAAAGATATAATAAATCCTTTTATTGGCGAAAAATAACAAAATTAAAATTCATGACAATGTGATTGCTGTTGATTCATTGCTGCCTGCTGTTTCAACGTTTTGTATTTAAAAAAAAAACCGATGAAGAGCTTAAAAATTATATGAATTATGAACTTGCACCATATCGCTTGCTCTATTTGAAAATGGCGAACTGCAAAAGACAAAAAAAATCAACTTTTTACGAGTTATTCCCGGAAATTTCCATTAATTTAAAAAGTCTAGACAATGTTCATTACGTCATTGATGGAGGCATGTTATTACATTGTTGCAAATGGCCAATAACAGTTCTGCAAAAATTAAAGATTTGAATATGTTGAGGTTCAATTCTTTCATAAAAGCAACGGCCAAAAATACAAGTGTTCTTTTGTCGTCATTACCTCCTACAACTGATGCAGCATTTGAACACCTAAAGAGAGTATATCTGCAAATCCAGATATGGCTAGGAAATGACGGAGATATTGAAAATTGGGGATGGAAGTATTCCAATAACATGTTCATTCCAATAACAATGAATCAATTGCCGGCTCCGGATAATCTATTGCAAATGTTATTTTGTAATTGCAAAAAGGGATGCGGAGCTGCTTGTGGATGTCAGAAGAGTGGCTTATGTTGTAGTGTAGCATGTCTACAGTGCAGCGAAAATAGTTGTTTTAATACTCCACCTTTCATTCAAATAAACGAAGTCGAAGAAAATATTTGATGTGGACAAAAATGTAAATTGTTTAAATAAATAGATATTTTATTAATAATTTTCTTTTTTATTTAATTTTCCTTAATTTATTTCTTTTCCCCGATTACTGTCTTTATATAAATAGATACGTTAACTTATTTCGTTATACAAAAATACTCTACATGTATTATACCATTTGAATTGTAGTACAGTAACTAGAGGTTTTAACTTCGGAATAATGTTATATTGAACGGATTTCGTTCATGTTTGGCAGTATAATAGTAAATGCTTCACAGAAAAGTTTCTATATCGTGCGGGGGCTTGCTAATTTATAGGGGGTGGCACTTAAAATATATATATATTTATTGGAGCTGAAATAGAATCAAATTTTAAGAAGAAAAGGTTCTATGCACTTTTTCATATAAATTGATAGTTTTTAAGTTATAACGACTTCAAAATTACGATTTTAGCTTAAAAAAAAGGTATTTGAAAGCGCAATTAATTGTCTTTAATATCATTTCTTAGCATGCGTGACGTAGGTGTCACAATTTCTGAGATATTTAACATTTAAACTGCATTTTTCGTCTTATGAACATTCGAACGCCATTTGTAAACTTTCATATCTCCGAAACTATTAAATATATGTAATCATTCATTATCAGTTTATGAGCTTTATTTTTGGTCTCTACCCATTTTTCAATAAAACTAATATTTATTGAGATATTTGGAAAAAAAAAGAATTGCGTTTTATCAAAAATACCTTTACAGTTTAAACTGTATTTTTTCTAACGCAAGTGCTGTATACAGACAATTTGAGCATCTACGTCATGCTATATATTAATGAGAAACAGTGTTTGAAATTCCTTTTTTTTAATTACTGGCTAATTACAGTAACAAAATGGCGAGGTTGTTATTAAAAAAATATGTAGACGCACATTGCTTCGGTCATAACTTCTTTGTTTTTTATGCTACAGAAACAAATAAAAAAGCAGCTGAAAGCATAACTAATAACCTATTATTCTACCTATTAGCATCCTTGATGTAGGTGTCACAGTTTCTGAGATATTTAACTCTCACTCTAAATAATTATCTTATGAACTCTTGAATGCCAAATGTAAACTTAAATATCTCCGAAATTATTAATCCTACATCAATAAACAAAACATATAATTAATTCCCAGTTTGTACTTTCTATAATTGGTCTGTAACATTTTTTCGATATAGTAATACTTTTCGAGATACTTGACGAAAGCCGTTT
The DNA here is from genome assembly GCA_936432065.2 of Rutpela maculata. NCBI lineage: Eukaryota > Metazoa > Arthropoda > Insecta > Coleoptera > Cerambycidae > Rutpela > Rutpela maculata. Next base: position 141,247,166 of record OW386293.2, on the reverse strand, counting down.
GGAAATAACTTTTTTTTAAGCTAAAATCGCAATTTTGAAGTCATTATAACTTAAAAACTACCAATTTATGTGAAAAATTGCATAGAACCTTCTCTTCTTAAAATTTGATTCTACTTCAGCTCCAATAAATATATATATTTTTAAGTGCCACCCCCTGAGAGGGGGTGGCATCCACCCCTTATAAATTAGAAAGCCCCCGCACAATATAGAAACTTTTCTGTGAAGCATTTACTATTAAACTGCCAAAAATGAACGAAATCCGTTTAATATGACATTCCGAAGTTTTGCATATTTTTTACCTCTGGTACTGTACTATTTTTGCAATTATCAATTTTTTTTTATTCAAATCAAGATCACAATTTTTTAATAGGTAAACTTTTTTATATATATTATTAGCTAAACATTCCATTTTGAATTTTTAAATTTCATTCACTGTAACTGAAATCCGAGGTTTTCATGTTTTTAACGCTCCAGGCACTCCACTAGCATAGATGTCAATGGAAGACGATACTGAAATTTTACAATTATTAAAAAAATGCAATATAATGCAACTTTGTTCTACTACGTTGTGCAAAATTTGCCAAAACTCTTTTCTTCTGTGTACTTACATGCCATTTTTTTCATTATGGCATCTCGAATCGGTAAAAAAAATAGCTTAATTATATTTATACTTACTTTTTGCACACTCCTGTCATTTGCACCAAGACTTCTTTCCAATTTCCCAGTGGAAATATAAAAATTCACACTTTTCACCTGCCCCGAATTATCACACAAACAATGTGCAGCTAAAAACGCAAAAATGTCATTCTTAAATAAAAAAAATGTGTATAAATACCTGTCACAATAAAATTCGACTTGACTGCTGTCCCTATGCAAATCAACTCCAAGTTCTTAGCTTTACTTTCTTTGTAAATGCCCACATTCCAAGGCAGATGGTTTACATCTTTGAGAACTCCACAATCTTAAAGAAACACATCATAGAAAAAATTTACATATAAATATTAATATAGCCTTGACTCACCTTCATTGCTTAGCACAGTTGCCACAAGTAAACCAACTAAAAACAATTTTTAAGGTAGATACAAAAAGAGCTTTCAATGAAAAATGAATCACTTACATACAATCAAGAACACTGTGTATTCAGTTATACCCATATTAGAAAACACTTTGTTTGTTTGCCAAAGTAATTTGATAAACTACTCTACAGTTTTTAAATTAGCAGGGAATAACATACAACAAACATTATCACTTGAAACAAGTTTCCTATTGCATATTCATCAGTTGGCTCTGCTCACAAAGCCTACTGCATTTTAGAGCAAGCAAAAGAGATAATTTGCATGGGTTTTTCATTTAAATCTTTGTTGCAAATCACTTTTATTACCTACAAACTACTAAACAAGTTTTCTATATATTTCATATTCATTGGTTGGCTGTGCATTTTTAAGCAAATATAAACATAATTGCATGGGTTTTTTGATTATATCATTGTTTCAAATGATTTACTAATAGTCTGGTAGGAAATTTTACTCAAGTAATTATGTGACCCCCAAAATTCAACAATTAATATGAAATTAGAAGTTTATATTGGAGGAATTTCCACAAATGTCTAGACATTCGACGCGGATTTCGGCAATAAAGTTGTCATTATCAGGGAATACAAAAGTCTCCAAAGGCAGATTAGTGCCATAACCTCGAATTAAATCTAATCAATCTGAAATTGAACTTGCAAGTAGAATTTTGTATCTGAGGTGGTCTCCACAACACCAGAACACTTAAGGAAGTACGAGAGATAAAATGTGCATAATATATGCATTAGACAAAACAATGATTTTCTCATTCCATAGTAATTATTTGATCACAAATAAATCTCCAAATGTTTTGGGACTAAAAGCATTCAATTGCTTACTTACCTATAAATATAGTCTAGGAGATAGCTACATATATGGGGCCTGGGATATAACATGTTGGCAATACTGTTATGTTTTAGCAAATATTTTTCTGACTATTTTATTTTATGTGAGTCAGACCTCCCCCCTGCCCGTTTTGGTGCTATCCGTATGAAAATGACAAGTATTCTGTTATTATATGAAACGTTGACAGATTTAATAACAGAATACTTGTCATTTTCAAAGACTACTTCGTATAATAAATAGCTTAAATGCGATTTTCAATGTTCAATTACTCGAAAACGGTTAAAGATAGGACTATCATGTATCATTTTTTTTTTTAATTAAGAAAAAAGAAGATAATTCAAAAATTCAACAATATACAGGGTGTTCCATTAAAAAAAATATTGCTTCTTAATTTCTGCATGCCACTGTGCTCCCATTACCTTATTAAAGGGGTTCAGTTACACCCCTACAACTTTCGTTCGAAACTTTTTTTATCTCCAATAATAACGATTATAAAGGGTGGCCTAAATACAATGTGTCCCAGGATAGATGTAACAAGAGGCGTAATGGACCAAACATTTTGGAATTTTGGACTGGTATTTGGGAATTGAGTACTGCCTGTTGTAAAACTAAAGTATACCAAAAATGACTTGATTTGGTGTTCTACAGGGTGTTTTATAAGCAAAGTTGTAAAAATCACCACTAATAAAGTACCTGTATTTTTCAAAATATGAAAAAATTCCACTAAGAAAAGTTATTTAGAATGCAATTTTATACCTCTATACCAAATTTCAGGAATATAAAATTATTTTTTTGAAACTTTCCATTTTTTCAATAAATTAGTATATTATTTTGAACCATTCAATTAAAACTGCATAGAAATTATTTTTTGTGAATTAATATTTAAAGTTATGTAGAAGCTAAAAGTAGGCTATGAGAAAAGCAGTGGATACACATTTATCATTTATTATTGACATATCTGTCAAACGTAGTCAATATTATCCTTAATTTCTGTTTCAAATTAACGAACCAAGCATAAAATATTAAGTGAAAATGGTACTCACAGTGCGTGAAAAAATTTATATTGTGCAATGCTACGGAATTGGTAGTGAAAACTCGCTAAGAGAAGTGGTAAGTCAATTTAATTTGAAATTTCCAAGCATGAGCTATACCCGATGGGCATAGCTCATGAGGCGTCCTCCATGAGTTAGCGTGATGTGATCCATAAATTATTGTTTCTTAGCTTAAAAAATGTTTCCTTACCAAATTGGGAGAAGATCGGTCAAGAGGTAGTTGAGATATTGCAAAAGAAAATAAAAAAAATTACAATTTTGACACCCTGTATCTTTTTCCACAATTTACTAAGGCATGTTTGGTTATATCCTCATATTTTGATCCAAAGAATCTACCCTTGAACAATGGCCTATTATTAATGGTCTATCCTGTGTAGATAAGAGGAGGAGGGATAAAAAAAAAATTGGACCAAAAAATGGAACGGCAACATCCGGATTATTAATCTTTGAACTATTCTCAGCTAATATCCATTGATAAAATGCGGTCCTCACATTTTGCATACTCACTTCCTTCTAGCGCCTGCACTAGCACTGCTTTGTCACGTACTCAGGCTGTGAGAATAATTAAAAAGTTTCTGGCTACTGGTAGTATTCTTAACATGAAAAGAAAAATGATGAAGACAATGTTGGGGCTATTATAGCTCATGCCTCTGTTATAGAAAATCCTAGGATGCCACTAAGAGAGAGATCAGCTCTTATTAATATTAGCAAGTCTGAACTCCAAAGAATTTACAAGGCAAAGAAAATTAGGGTATATAAAACAAATTATAAACATACGCTTGAAGAGGGAGATGACGGCCGTAGGTTGGATTTTTGTTTGACCATTGGAAAAAAAATCATGGAAGAGAGATTTTTTCATCATTTCATAATTTTCTCAGATGAGTCCACATTTACAAGCAATGGTGTTGTTTCATCTCAGAATTGTCGGTTTTGGGCTTCTGAAAATCCAAATTTTAGAATTCATTATAGAAGACAATATTATAAAAAAAGTGAATGTGTGGTGTGCAGTTTCTTATCACATTGGAGTTATTGGACCTTATTTCATTGAGGGAAGGTTAAACCAGCACACTTATTACAGCTTCTTGAAAGATTTTCTGAAGAACATTTAGATATTTTAAGAGATATGCCTTTAGTTCATTTTCAACATGATGGTTGCCTTGGCCACTCCACAGAAATGGTGAATCGGTGGTTGAATTTAAATTTTGGAGAAAATTGGATTGCCAGGAATGGACCGATCAAGTGGCCGGCGAGATCCCCCATATCAATATGGGATTTCTTTTTCTGGGGTCGCCTCAAGCAGTTGGTTTACGCTGAACCACTTCCTAACGATGTAGCAGTATTGAAGCAGAGAATTACAAATGCCGTAAACTCAATACCGTTAGATCATATTCGAAACAGTTTTAAGGACTTCAGGCGAAGGATCGAAATGTGCGTGGATGTGGGTGGTAGCTACGTCGAATAATAAAAAAATTGTAAACATTGTTTTGTATTGGTCAATAATTAATTTGTTTGTGAATCTGTTATGTTTTTGACATTTATTACTTGTTATAATTTTTAAACCTCATTAATCTTCTGTTAGTAATTGTTTCTTGTTTTACAATTAGTTCGATTAACATTATACCTTCTTACATCTCGTATATTCAATTTTTTATTTACCAATAACCTACTTTTTGAGATGATTAACATTTGCTCCTACACAACTTTAAATATGAATTCAACTCTTAATTCGCAAAAAATGGGAAGTTTCAAAAAAATAATTTTATATTCCTGAAATTTGGTATAGAGGTATAAAATTGCATTCTAAATAACTTTTCTTAGTGGAATTTTTTCATATTTTGAAAAATAAAGGTACTTTATTAGTGGTGATTTTTACAACTTTGCTTATAAAACACCCTGTAGGACACCAAATCAAGTCATTTTTTGGTATACTTTAGTTTTACAACAAGCAGGACTCAATCCCCAAATACTATTCCAAAATTCCAAAATTTTTGATCCATTACACCTCTTGTACATCTACCCTGGGACACCCTGTATAATGAATAACCCTGTACATCTAACTTTAATTTTTGTGACATTGACAGTTATTTGTTATTACATATTAAAAAAAAAAGACAGATTTACATCAGAAAAAAATAGTCCTATTTTTTGCTCACAACAGTAAAAAATGTCAAATTTCTAAAAATGTAAAATTACCAAAAAAAATTAAATTTTCAAAAAATTTTAAAAATGTCGGATTTTAAAAAAAAATTCTAAAAATTGTCCGGAAAAATGTAAACTTCAAAAATTGTCAAATTTTTAAAAAATGTAAGATTCTAAAAAATGTCAAATTTTTTAAAAAATGTAAAGTTATTAAAAAATGTTAAATTTTGGGAAAAATCTCAAATTTTCAAGAAATTTCAAATATACGAAAAAAAATCAAATTTTCATAACTCTTAAAGTGATTGAAACGTTAAATTGAGCGCGAAGCGCTCATCTGAGTACGAAGCACTGAAGCCCTCCGTTAGGAGATAGAATGGGCTTTAGCCCATTCTAGTCTAACTTTAATTTTTGTGACATTGTCAGTTATTTGTCATTACATATTCAAATAGAGACAGACCTACATTAGAAAAAAATAGTTGTCCTAGTTTTTTTGCTCATGACAGTACATAGCAGTGTTATGCCATTAATCCTTAACTTTGTTTGTTAGATATGATTTAATATTATATAAAAATAGTTTGTTTTATTGGGAAAAAAATGTTTTATCTTGACAGCTGCTTATATGGTTTCGACAGTTAATTGTTATGAGAATAAACATAATAAACACGCCACACAACAGAACAGGAAAGTATATATGAATCAAAATTGGTTTTTTATTTGCTAGAAATGTATCACGTTTTTGTAAGAACTGTAATGAAGCATTCTTTAAATTCCTGCTCCATTACTAAGATTCCGGATTTACACACGACACCAATGTGCACACGGCCCGCAAACCTGCCCATCTCCCGTCTAGAAGCATGGATTTGCACACGACACTAAACTATACGCAGTTCTACGTCACCAGTAAGCGAGGATTCTCGGATATAAAAGCCCGGCCGCAAATCAACATAATTCAGAGTGGATAATCCTGCCAATCTGTCTACAGCGTGCTGAGCTGGACATATTGCAGTTTTGTGCATCTCCCGACGCAAACACGACGGAACGAATGCAATCTGACCCTGGGAATCCTACAGCGTGTTGAACTGGGACCCCCCTCGAGTCGTTAGTCATTCCCCGGCGCCGTTTCGCCGCCAAAGCCAGAGACGTCGCATCGCAACCGTTACACTCTCTCTCTCTCTCTCAGATAATAGAAAATGTTGTCTTAAGAACCGTAAAAGATACGGACATATAACCTGTACCTGTATGTTATGTAACACTGCCACACATTACCTGTTTAAAAAAGTAAATAAATTGTTTATATTTTTATTGGGCTGTCTTATTAACTAATCTGGACCCTGATTAATCTCCGAACCAGCTACCCGACAAGAAACCGTTACATAATTTGGCGCCCGAGCAGATTTTGAGACTTTAGTTTATTCCAGATAGCCCAAAAAGAGACGTTCACGAATGAGAGAGAAATGAAAGCATTCCAAATTAAGAGAGAAAACGAAAATGAAAAGGATTTTGTGGTGGCAATCCAGACTACTAAAATTGTAACCCCAGAAGAGAGACGATTCCGGATAGTACCGAAAGTACGTTAAACGAACCAAATTCCAGACACAAATCCAGATTACTGCATTATAGACGATAGCTGTACCGTCATATATGGAGCAGTAAAATAATTTAAATTTATGTCCAGAGTCCCGAAAGTACGTTAATCGAACCGATGTCCAGAAAAAACTCCAGATTACTGCATTATAAACGGAATCCTGTACCGCCATATATGGAGCAGTAATAATTTTATAGATCCCGAATTTTCCAACCCATGGAAACCCTGTATCCCGCAACCGTAACGAAAACAAGTCCAGTAAAACCAGAGTCATCCAAAATAAGTGATGAAGTCGGAAGTCCAAGTGCCAGACCTGCTGTCACCTCTGCCTCCGACACCCGAAGCCAAAAGGCCGCCCCCAGTCCGAGACGCAACAGCCAACCCTGATGCCGTCCCCAGTCCGAGACGTACCGTCCCCAGTCCGAGATGTACCGTCCCCGATGCCATCCGAAGTCCGAGATGTACCGCCCCCGATGCCGTCCCCAGTCCGAGAAGTACCGTCCCCGATGCCGTCCCCAGTTCGAGAAGTATCATCCCAGATGCCGTCCCTAATGCCAACCCCGATGCCGCCCCCAGTCCGAGACGTACCGTTCCAGATGCCGCCCCCAGTCCGAGACGCACCATCCCCGATGCCGTCCTCAGTCCGAGGCGTATCGTCCACGATGCCGTCCCTAGTCCGAGACGTACCGTCCCCGATGCCGTCCCCAGTTCGGAGACAGCCCCAGCCCCCCGAAGCCACCGACCCCAGGTAGGCCAATTGCCTGCCTCCAGGTGTTTTTCCAGGACAACGACGCAGCTCTCCCGGTCCCAGTTCCGCAACGGAAGCGACAGTTCAGGCGCCACAACCAAGATGGCCCCGCTTCTAGGATCCCTGGCACCGTCCCCCCTGTCTGCCATCGCCCCTGCAGTAAACGTCCGGAAGAACCACATTTGTATTTGTATACCTGTTTGTTGCAATTTTTTTTGTGCTCATTTATTTTAACTATTTTACTTGTACCATAGTTCTAAGATATTTTACATACTGTTTATGTTATTTAAAAATTTGTCTTTCTCTACATATGCACATACATATATATGTATATATACCAGGTGTATACGAAAGAATTGGCCATTCTTTCTTGATTATGTTTGAAGATGTTCAGTAACTTGTTTTCTCGTTGCTATATTTTGATGTTAAGTTAGTAAAAATGTTCTCTTTGATAGAATTTTGAAATTTTTTTTTGTAAAGAAAGAGGGGAGTGTAATGAAGCATTCTTTAAATTCCTGCTCCATTACTAAGATTCCGGATTTACACACGACACCAATGTGCACACGGCCCGCAAACCTGCCCATCTCCCGTCTAGAAGCATGGATTTGCACACGACACTAAACTATACGCAGTTCTACGTCACCAGTAAGCGAGGATTCTCGGATATAAAAGCCCGGCCGCAAATCAACATAATTCAGAGTGGATAATCCTGCCAATCTGTCTACAGCGTGCTGAGCTGGACATATTGCAGTTTTGTGCATCTCCTGACGCAAACACGACGGAACGAATGCAATCTGACCCTGGGAATCCTACAGCGTGTTGAACTGGGACCCCCCTCGAGTCGTTAGTCATTCCCCGGCGCCGTTTCGCCGCCAAAGCCAGAGACGTCGCATCGCAACCGTTACACTCTCTCTCTCTCTCTCAGATAATAGAAAATGTTGTCTTAAGAACCGTAAAAGATACGGACATATAACCTGTACCTGTATGTTATGTAACACTGCCACACATTACCTGTTTAAAAAAGTAAATAAATTGTTTATATTTTTATTGGGCTGTCTTATTAACTAATCTGGACCCTGATTAATCTCCGAACCAGCTACCCGACAAGAAACCGTTACATAATTTGGCGCCCGAGCAGATTTTGAGACTTTAGTTTATTCCAGATAGCCCAAAAAGAGACGTTCACGAATGAGAGAGAAATGAAAGCATTCCAAATTAAGAGAGAAAACGAAAATGAAAAGGATTTTGTGGTGGCAATCCAGACTACTAAAATTGTAACCCCAGAAGAGAGACGATTCCGGATAGTACCGAAAGTACGTTAAACGAACCAAATTCCAGACACAAATCCAGATTACTGCATTATAGACGATAGCTGTACCGTCATATATGGAGCAGTAAAATAATTTAAATTTATGTCCAGAGTCCCGAAAGTACGTTAATCGAACCGATGTCCAGAAAAAACTCCAGATTACTGCATTATAAACGGAATCCTGTACCGCCATATATGGAGCAGTAATAATTTTATAGATCCCGAATTTTCCAACCCATGGAAACCCTGTATCCCGCAACCGTAACGAAAACAAGTCCAGTAAAACCAGAGTCATCCAAAATAAGTGATGAAGTCGGAAGTCCAAGTGCCAGACCTGCTGTCACCTCTGCCTCCGACACCCGAAGCCAAAAGGCCGCCCCCAGTCCGAGACGCAACAGCCAACCCTGATGCCGTCCCCAGTCCGAGATGTACCGTCCCCGATGCCATCCGAAGTCCGAGATGTACCGCCCCCGATGCCGTCCCCAGTCCGAGAAGTACCGTCCCCGATGCCGTCCCCAGTTCGAGAAGTATCATCCCAGATGCCGTCCCTAATGCCAACCCCGATGCCGCCCCCAGTCCGAGACGTACCGTCCCAGATGCCGCCCCCAGTCCGAGACGCACCATCCCCGATGCCGTCCTCAGTCCGAGGCGTATCGTCCCCGATGCCGTCCCTAGTCCGAGACGTACCGTCCCCGATGCCGTCCCCAGTTCGGAGACAGCCCCAGCCCCCCGAAGCCACCGACCCCAGGTAGGCCAATTGCCTGCCTCCAGGTGTTTTTCCAGGACAACGACGCAGCTCTCCCGGTCCCAGTTCCGCAACGGAAGCGACAGTTCAGGCGCCACAACCAAGATGGCCCCGCTTCTAGGATCCCTGGCACCGTCCCCCCTGTCTGCCATCGCCCCTGCAGTAAACGTCCGGAAGAACCACATTTGTATTTGTATACCTGTTTGTTGCAATTTTTTTTGTGCTCATTTATTTTAACTATTTTACTTGTACCATAGTTCTAAGATATTTTACATACTGTTTATGTTATTTAAAAATTTGTCTTTCTCTACATATGCACATACATATATATGTATATATACCAGGTGTATACGAAAGAATTGGCCATTCTTTCTTGATTATGTTTGAAGATGTTCAGTAACTTGTTTTCTCGTTGCTATATTTTGATGTTAAGTTAGTAAAAATGTTCTCTTTGATAGAATTTTGAAATTTTTTTTTGTAAAGAAAGAGGGGAGTGTAATGAAGCATTCTTTAAATTCCTGCTCCATTACTAAGATTCAGGATTTACACACGACACCAATGTGCACACGGCCCGCAAACCTGCCCATCTCCCGTCTAGAAGCATGGATTTGCACACGACACTAAACTATACGCAGTTCTACGTCACCAGTAAGCGAGGATTCTCGGATATAAAAGCCCGGCCGCAAATCAACATAATTCAGAGTGGATAATCCTGCCAATCTGTCTACAGCGTGCTGAGCTGGACATATTGCAGTTTTGTGCATCTCCTGACGCAAACACGACGGAACGAATGCAATCTGACCCTGGGAATCCTACAGCGTGTTGAACTGGGATCCCCCTCGAGTCGTTAGTCATTCCCCGGCGCCGTTTCGCCGCCAAAGCCAGAGACGTCGCATCGCAACCGTTACACTCTCTCTCTCTCTCTCTCTCAGATAATAGAAAATGTTGTCTTAAGAACCGTAAAAGATACGGACATATAACCTGTACCTGTATGTTATGTAACACTGCCACACATTACCTGTTTGAAAAAGTAAATAAATTGTTTATATTTTTATTGGGCTGTCTTATTAACTAATCTGGACCCTGATTAATCTCCGAACCAGCTACCCGACAAGAAACCGTTACAGAACTATTACCGTTTTTAGGTTAAACTTATTACCAAAAATACATTGTAGCTGGCAATGATTAATATTTCACTATTTCGTCGTTTTTCTGAATGTTTCAGTATGCAATATGCATATTTTAAATAATTTGTCCTAACAAAAAAGACTATTTTTGTAGGTTGGAAACCTAAATTAATTATCAATATTGAAACATTATTTTAGTGAATTTCTATATGTTCGCCTGGAGTCAGTATATGATACAAACATTAAAAATTAAAATAAACTTAAAAAAATTAAAATTTCAGGTTAAGTAAGTTATATGATGCACAACTATTTCAAACAATATGATAAACAATCATAAAAATGATGCAGATGATATAAGCCGGCAACAAACCACAGTAGGGGCCGTTACTTTCTGTCAACGTTAAACGTGGTTAAACTTTAACCGTCGGCTAAATCATTGAAAGTACAATTGTTTCCATGGTAACTGAATTGGTTTGACCCACCGTTAACGTTTAATCGGGACCGAAAGTAACGGCCCTAGGGCGATCTTTTCTATATTTACTTGAAGCATAAAACTTCCTTACATTACAGTGACTTAAGTTGGCAACACTTACTTTGGGAAGTATCTAAAGTCACATCTATCGGATAGTTAACTGAGGATATATTTTGCATGAAGGTACGCATGCAAGTTATCTTGTAGATAGCAAGCTCTCCGGTTATCTTATCCGTCAGATAGTCACTCGCCGCATAAAGTCTATTTATACTTAAGTGAAAGTACCGGCCCTTAAAGGCATTTAAATTGTTACGTGGGTTGAAAACATCTAGTTTTAAAATGTATTTAATGCATACATGTTAAAACCATATAAAGAACAATTATTTATAGCCTTTTTAAATCTAAGTGGGATATAAAATGCTAATAAAACCATTTAGCTTTACGGACAATTTTATATAGATAAGATAAACCCATTACCAATACGAATAATCCTAGCAGCAAATTAGCTTAATAATTAGTCTTATGCTTTAAAACTTACCTTATAAGAGCAAGATTACTTGAAGCTTAAAAAGCACACCATCGATAAAGCTCAAGATTCTTTTCTAATCCTGACAAATCTTTCTTAAAACCTCTTAAAGCCCAAACACAAAAGATATTTTCAAATAATTGCAGTTAGCCCTGCCAAAAACATTTCGAACACCTAATATACACAAACTGACCATTCAAATTTCCATTCAGCTCCACTCAAAAAACAAATAACTACCGCCACATCCGTAACATGTAATAGTCCAGTCATCGAAAGAGTTGTAGAGAACATGGAAGAAGGGAGAATTGTCCTCTTCAGGAATGTGTTGAGGATAGTCAGGAGGTAAACATACTAAAAGTCCCCGCCCCTGTTGCTTCGGGGGGGGGGAGGGGGGGTGGAAAGGTTCCTTTTTTCGATTTTTCGCTTATAACTCGGAAACGATGTGTCGTATGGGAAATGGTAATCTATGCAAAATTAAACATAATTAAATTTCCTACAAGAATGCCTATTAATGATTTTCTTGCTATGTGTTATAGCTTACGAGATATTCGCCAGCCAAAATAAATATACCGTGTGACTCACTTAAAATGAAGATACCCTTATAACTGTTTCATTTTGTTTCTGATTTGATTCAAATTTTACTCAAGTATAGAACAAATTGGAATCTACTTATGACCAGATAGTCCAGTACGTGGGTATCAAAAAGGGGTATTTGAATGCAAAAGGTGGGGTAGTAGTGACTTTTTAGTATGTTGTTAGGCTTGGGGCCCTAATGAAAAATTCAAGTTTTCGACCTCGAGGCGCATGCGCTCGAGCCGCCATCTTGGATTTTAGGTACAAAAATTTGGTTTTTTGATAATAACTCAAAAACGGTGGCTTTCACGACAAAAGATGTTCTATGCAAAGTTAAAGAGGACAAAATTTCCTACATTTTTTGTTAAAACAATTTTTTTGTAGCACACATATGTTAGGAGTTACAGCTCCGTGAAGTTGCACTATTTGAAAAAAAACGTATTATATTTTGTTATTTGGCTGTTAATAACTAAAATAAATAATTTAAACAAATGCCAATCATATTGAAATAATTTTTAAAGAGACTCTACTTTAATTTTATATTAATAGGTTGCCCTAAACCTTAACGGATAGGCAGGTAGCAAGAGAACAGCTGCTGTCTAGTAGGTATTGAGAGAAGGGTCATAAATGACCTTCAGTGCATCGAGTCTGTATGCGTCAGTGTGCTTATTGTCTAGCTTGCAGAAGGTTATGCTGTTATAATGGAAAATCCCCAAGTTGATTTGTGCTTTATTTGTGAGATAACTTTAAGTGAAAGTGACGTTGTCGTTGTAAAGGAAAAAGGTGTAAAGACACTTTTGAAATCGAGTGAGTTACGAGGTAATCGCGCACATACGCGCATTTTGAGAACACTATCTTCTGTAACTGTGCATGGCGCATGTCAAAAAAATTATATTAATGAAAAACTGATCGCCGCGCATTGTCGTAAAAAAGATAACGAACCTCAAGTAGCGTCGACATCCCGCAGATCTAGTATACCGACTTTTAATTTTAAAGCACAGTGTTTTCTCTGTACTGAAGAAATTACACCGGACTTTTTAAATAAACAAAAAAAAAGAGGATATCACTCATCTCATCGAGATTTCGTTTGTATGGTGCAACAATTGGGAGTGAAAACTACAATGTTAAAAGCAGCTGAAGAACGGGATGATGACTGGGGACGGGAAATAATAAAAAGAATTCAACATGTGGCAGACTTGGTTGCAGTAGATGCAAGATATCATATGTCATGTCAAAAGCGTCTGTATAATCGAGTGCCATCGGGAAAAAAAGAGGATATCGGCCTGCAACTAATGTTGACGAAGCGATGGAATATATTTACTCGTATCTTACCGAGAATTCTGAAGAATGTCAATTTTCGCTTGATGAGCTCATGGACCAAATTGAAGGGGAATACCGTCCAGATGGCGCTTACGGGCTCACTCCCATAACAATGGCGGAAAACCAGCTCCCGATTCCTTATTAAAATCGGTATCTTGTAACTGCAAAAAGAGGTGTGGTGGGGCACGCAGCTGCCGAAAGGCTGGACTTAAATGTTCGGTTGTATGTGGCTTCTGCAACGGAGAATCTTGCGGAAATATGCCGGAAATCCGCATTGAAAGCGAGGACGAGGATGACGACATTTTTCAGGCTACGGACCAAAACTACGACCAGGACACCGACAATAACCAACCCGGACCATCGAAATGTACCAAAATGTAATAGAAATTAATAATGATAATATTCAAGTGCCTTTTAGTTTTTTTTTTATAATTATGTACAAATATAATGATATATAATAAGAATAATAAAATAAAACTCAACCAAAATGAAGTTTCCGCATTTTTTTTTTCAAATAGTGCAACTTCACGGAGCTGTAACTCCTAACATATGAGTGCTACAAAAAAATTGTTTTAACAAAAAATGTAGGAAATTTTCCTCTTTAACTTTGTATAGAACATCTTTTGTCGTGAAAGCCACCGTTTTTGAGTTATTATCAAAAAACCAAATTTTTGTACCTAAAATTCAAGATGGCGGCTCGAGCACATGCGCCTCGAGGTCGAAAACTTGGATTTTTCATTAGGGCCCCAAGCTTAACAACATACTAAAAAATCACTACTACCCCACCTTTTGCATTCAAAAAACCCCCACGTACTGGACTAAGATTGATTGGACTATAATAGTAAAATTAGAAATTAAAAAATATTAACTGAAGAAAAAAAAATGAAATGTGGTGGCTTTGGGCTACCTCAAATTTAATTATCTATAGTTCTCACAAACACTGATTTACCTACGAGTTACAACCATCTCCCGAAGATGCCTACTTAGTTGGCAAAACACGAGACAAAAGTAGTGTTTGGTATTTGTGGAGAAAAATACGCTGATGGAAGTGGATAGGTGCATGGGAAACAGACATGACTAATAAAACAGTTTCCTTTATTAATATAAAACAGGGTGGTACTTAAAGTAATTCCATGGTTCTTAAAAAAAACTTAACATGCTAACTAAAAAAGAAACAACAACTTTCTTCCTAAGCGAAGTTACGTGATTCACATAAAAAAATTATCAAAAACTTCATGAAACGCTCACTGATTAAAATAAACAATACTTTTTGTTTCAGTTATAAAAAACTTAATGTTACTTCACAGCACAAAAGTGTAGGAAAATGCAGCTTCCTCCTAGAATTAGAAAAAAACGGATGAGCTAATTAGAAGCTTATAAAAATAACTTCTGTGTACATAAATGCAACATTCAATGCTCATATCAGGTCATCAGTATTACTTCCACATCCAATAGATGGCCTGTTTTTGTGCATTTTTCAAGGGTTTTTCAAAGATATTCATTTAAGATTCATAAAAATTTGAGAAAAATGGTTTGTTTTAGTATTATACAAGCCTCAAGTAACATATTGGGTCATTTAAGACCCTTTATGGGCCGATTGTAGCCATTAAACGCATCCTAAAGTGCATAATTTGCATCCGTTTAAAAAAATTTTTAATAATTTCTCTAAAATTAATAAAATATCGTCCATATTTTATACTCGGGGGTTTTCGAGGTCACTAATTACGAATTTGAAGAGAAAATCGGAAAATTCAAAATGGCTGACTGATAATGGCGCGAAATTCAATTTTAAAAGTACATTTTTTTCCCTTTTTTTTCACATAAAATGTATACAAATCAAATAAAAAAATTTACGTCTTTTTTTAACTAAATTTTCAATTTTTATTTTTTTTTGCATTCCCCCCCCCCCCCCCCCCTCCTATATTTTATTTTTTAAAGAGTTGGCATTAAATATGAAAATTGATAAAAAGAAAAATGCATTAAAATCTTTTTTTTTTTTTATTATTTTTTAATATACAGTTTATATTATTTTGAAATTTGCGCTATATTTTTAAGTTACCATAAATAAGTAGAGGCGTTACTGTTGAGCAAGTTATATATATACACGCAGTCATCTTTTTTACCGTTATACTTGTGGTAGTATATACGCCGGTTATTTTTTTGTTGTTGAAGAAAACATGTGTTCATTTATAAATTTTAAAACTGACTTATAGAATTAATTAAGAAATTTAAATATAAAAAATGTTTAACACGCTGCCATTTAATAAAAAAAACTGATAAATAGAAGAATGCTTTGGTAATATATTGGTAATGTTGAATAAAATAAATTAATACTTGATTTTTAATGTAATTAACTTTTTTGTATGGCTGAAAATTTTTTTTTTTTAAATGAAAAAAAAAATCACAATTAATTTTCGGGAAGTCAGGAGACGGCAAAGACAACTGAAAGTTGGAAACGGGGAGGGGGATAACACTTTTCATGGAAGAGGAGAAAAGACCAGTAGAAAAATATGGTTATTTATTTCAAGAGTTCCTGATTCTATATCGGATGATAACATAAAGCAATATATCGGAAAACGAACCAGTTCAAATGACATACATATAAAAAAATTGCCGACACTCAATCTTTCATGGTAGGAGTTAACCCTGATCTCCTAAATATAGTCTATGACCCATGTTTCTGGCCTAAAAAGGTTAGAAATGGTCGTTTTGACTTTAAAAAGGGACAACGCTTCTTAGATAGTTCCCACAAAGTAAATAGTTGCGCAGATTCAAAGGAAAATTCTTTTTTCACGGGACAAACCAATCTACCTCTCACTTAGCAAGCACCTATATGGAGAAGGACGTAACTACCACGCAAATAAACGATAACCAAAATTATCACAAGGAAAAAACTATATACCGAGATGAATGCCTCAAAATCTTATCAATAAACATCCAATCCATACGAAATAAGCAAACTGAATTCTTTACCTTTTTAGAAGAACTAAATTTCCCAGATGTGATTTGCATTACCGAACATTGGCTATCTCCATTTGAAAAAATCTGCATAGATAAATATCAAACAGTATCACTTTATACCCGGAACACTCTAAAACATGGAGGAACGGCTATACTAACCAGGAAAGACATAACATGTAATAAAATCACTAAATTTGATCATTTAATAGTTGAAAAGAATATTGAAATAAGTTGTATATACATTGCTGAAAAAAATTCCTACATTATATCAATTTATAGAGCTCCCACTGGAGATATCGATATTTTTTGTGCAAACCTAGACAGCCTACTACTATCTATTCCATCAAAATCAAATGTTATACTTGTTGGAGATCTCAATATTAATTATGCGGTAAGCTCTCAAAACACAACCAAACTAAAATGTGTCATGCTTTCACACAAATTAAAAATGCACGTAAATTCCTTTACTAGAAAGACTAAAACATCCGCGACAATAATCGACTATTTCTGCTCAAATTTAAATATGTCACAAATCTCTCTAGAAATACTTCATACAGACCTAAGTGACCATGACGCCTTGTTGGGCACAGTTACAACAGATCAACCTCCATGCCCAAAACTATCAAATTATATTCGTTCCTTTTCACATAAAAACATGGAAAAATTTCTATCCAAACTGTCATCAATAGACTGGACCCCAATTTATACGTTAGAATCTCCACTGAAATTCACATACTTTTATAATAAGATAACTGATGATTATGAAAACTCCTTTAAACTAAAAAAGACAAATATAAATTCTAAGAATAAACCTTGGACTACGAAAGGCATAAAAATATCCGCCAAAAACAAACGCTCATTGTCATACATAAACAAATATACCACAAATATGAACTTTCAAAATTACTACAAAATGTATAAAATATTATTCAAAAAAGTATGTATTGAAGCCAAAAATACATTTTATAAAACAGAAATTTCTAAATCAAAAAATTCTGCTAGGAAAACTTGGAAAATTGTAAATGAAATATCAGGGAGAGCTAAAGAAAACACTCAACAAATTGAATTAAAATTAGATGAAAAAATTATAACCATACCAGAAGAAGTGGTTGAGCTCGTAAATAACCATTTCATCAACATAGGTCGCACAACAACTGAACAAAATAAAAACTTAAACTCGACAAATATGGAATATTCTGAATTTCTCAAAAATAAGACCACCTCAACGTCACAAAATTTCTACATAACACCCACGACTACTGTCGAGGTTCTTGAAATAATAAATTCATTAGAAAATAAGGCGTCCTCAGGGATTGACAACTTAACCCTAAAAGTAATTAAAAAAATGCCTTTTGAATTAATTGAAATAATAACGTACTTAATAAATGACTCATTTGAGACTGGGATTTTTCCAGATTATTTGAAAACAGCCATAGTTATACCTGTATATAAGGGAGGTGACAACAGTGGTCCCTCAAACTATTGTCCCATTGCCCTTTTATCTATACTTTCTAAAATAATGGAAAAGCTAATTAAAAAACGCGTTACATCATTCTTACTGACACATAACTTAATAACATCAGACCAGTATGGTTTTCAAACAGGCAAAAGCACTAAAGATGCAGTCTACAATTTTCTCGAATATGTCCTATCAAAAGTAAACAACAAAGACTTAACTTTAGCAGTTTTCTGCGATCTACAGAAAGCATTCGACTGTGTAGACCATGATATTCTGCTTGATAAAATTGAACGCTATGGACTTAGAGGTAAAATAAAACTCTGGATAGAAACATACCTAAAAAACCGCAAGCAATTAGTGCAAGTACATGACAAAAGTGGTAATATTATCAGATCAATGACGAAAACAATACAGACTGGAGTCCCGCAGGGCTCGGTGCTGGGTCCCCTTTTATTCTTGTTGTATGTCAATGATCTTACAAGCCTTCCAGTTGCTGCCAAATTTACATTATTCGCTGACGACACCTCCATTTGTTGGAGTGGCAGCGACTCATTGACACTGCAGCAGAGAGTTGGCGAGGACCTGGCACTGATAAATGCATGGTTCTGTTCCAACAAACTATCTCTAAATATTCAAAAAACTAAATTCATCTCGTTTAATAAACATTACTCGCCAAGAATCAAAATCAATGAATTTGTACTAAATCGGGTTCCAGAATATAAATTTTTAGGCTTAAATATTGAAGAAAATCTAAAATGGGATAAACACATATCTTACCTAAGTAAAAAACTATCATCGGCTCTATTTGCAATAAAAAAAACCACACAAGAACTAAATAGAGACGTCGCTGTACAGATATATTATGCTTTATTCGAGTCAAATCTGAGATATTGTATTACATTCTGGGGTTACTCAAACTCCACAAATCTCGAAATAATATTTTTACTCCAAAAAAGAGCTGTTCGGATATTAGCAGGTGCTGGTTACCGGGATCATTGTAAACCACTATTTAAAAAATTAAAAATTCTAACTCTTTTTGATCTAATCATATATGAAACCGTCATACACATTCACAAAAATATACATAGTATGGAAAAAAGAGAAACTGTGCACAACTATGAAACTAGGTGCTCTGATCACTTATGTCTGCCTCAATCTTACTCAAACCTAACTAGAAATACAATATATCATTTGGGCAAATCACTATACAACAAAATACCTACGAATATAAGACAGTTGACCGCCACAAAATTTGAACAAAAAATAAAAAAATATCTCATAAAGCAGGCACACTACTCTTTGCAGGAGTATAGATCATCTCCAGCGGATGTTCAATGACTATAACAAACACTTATTTAACCTTACACTGATTTCCTGTCACTACTGACTTTATGTTTTGAAAAAAATTTTATTGTAACGTTTTATCTGGTAGACTTAGAATTAGTTTAAGCTTTTAGATTGAGTTAAGTTTTAGTTATTAACCCACTCTGTTCAACACCCAATGGGTACAATGTAAATCCTTTTTACATGAACAATAAATTTACTTACTTACTTACTTACTAATTTTGCACTTTTTTATATTTAAATTTCTTAATTAATTCTATAATAATTCAGTTTTAAAATTTATAAATCAGCACGTTTTCTTCAACAACAAAAAAATAACCGGCGTATATACTACCACAAGTATAACGGTAAAAAAGAAGATGACTACGTGTATATATATATATTTGCTCAAAGTAGCGCCTCTACTTCTTTAAGGTAACTCAAAAATATAACGCGAATTTCAAAATAATATAAGCTATATATTAAAAAATAATTGCACTTCTTTTTATCAATTTTCATATTCAATGCCAACACGTTAAAAAATAAGATATAAGGAGGGGGGGGGGGGGGATGCAAAAAAAAATAAAAATTGAAAATTTAGTTAAAAAAAGACGTAAATTCATTTTTTTATTTGCTTTGTATACATTTTATGTGAAAAAAAAGGAAAAAATGTACTTTTAAAATTGAATTTCGCGCCATTATCAGTGAGCCATTTTGAATTTTCCGATTTTCTCTTCAAATCCGTAATTAGTGACCTCGAAAACCCCCGAGTATAAAATATGGACGATATTTTATTAATTTTAGAGAAATTATTAATTTTTTTTTTAAACGGATGCAAATTATGCACTTTAAGATGCGTTTAATGGCTACAATCGGCCCATAAAGGGTCTTAAATTACCCAATATGTTACTTAAGGCTTGTATAATACTAAAACAAACCATTTTTCTCAAATTTTTATGAATCTTAAATGAATATCTTTGAAAAACCCTTGAAAAATGCACAAAAACAGCAAAAATGCACTTTTTTGCATAATTATGCATTTTTAGGTACTTTCCCCGTCATTCTGTGCGTACGGACTATGATTTTTCAAGTTTTTATACCTAAAAGATGCATTCTATGCAATAAAATCTTTTGGAGATAAAACTTCTTGAAAATCACCTTTTTTTTATTAATTCCAACGGCCTAAGAAGTATTGTTACGCAAAAAAAAATTTGAAAATTTTTATTGTTACGGCCGTATTCACCATTGTCTGTTAAATTAGTATCAGGGAGTTGTCTCCAACAGTCTGATAAAGTTACTATTCGGTATTCACCATAGATGATTAGGGCTTAACAGTCAGCTAAATCCTGTGATAAGTTAACAGGAGAAATTCGAGCTGTTAAACCCTAACAGAGTGATATCGAAACGTCAACTGTTAAATAATGCTTGTTTATATCAAAAAAAAAAAAAAAGAAATTAAATAAAAATGAAAAGAATTAATATAGCTGAATTCAAAAACCTTTTAAATTCATCTTTAGACGACAGCGATGATCAAATCAGACGGCCAAGAATTATAAAGCAACATAATAATTTCATAGATTATTTGTTTATTTACAAGCATAGATAAATATTTCCGAGCACTGCGAGCGGGAAGAGAGAATTGTGACAGCTTTTTTTAGGTTACATAATAATGATGACATTAGCTACAACAAAAAACTACCGGCGCGGTAGCTCGATCGGTTAAGGCGTATTGAGTGGCGAATATGCTGCCTCCCGCCCTTCCGCACAGCCTTGGCTATGGATTTGGGGTTGTCTACTATCTGTGGTGTGTTTTATGTTTATTTCTGGTAACTTTCATTTAACTGCCTGTTTACTATCAGCGGTCTGTTTGTTACCAAACTGTTAAGCTAAAAATGGTGAATATGGCTGTTAGGACCAGTTTATTAACGTAAGGTTAAATGTAAGTGTTAGGTAGCTCTGGGCTAACTTTAACCTCGGGGCAAAGTGAGTGTTAAACTTGCGTACATTTATCCACCACATTTTATGTGTGGATTAGGTAACTCTTGAATAACCTGAGATTGGTAACACTTTCTACAGAGTTGCCAGCTCTAGGATGAAAAAATAGTGAACCAAAGGCCTTAAACTTTTTTTACTTCTTCCATGTCTGATAATAAGTGGTGAAAACAGGTTTAAGAACCTTCAGAACTTCAATTTTTTGCCGCCAGATGTCACAGTATTACGTCAAATCCCAATACGAGACCAATTTTTAATATCACAAATAAAGTCTGTTTGAATTTGAATTCGGTACAGAAATTATTGCGAAAAAATTGAAAAAGCAAACACAATAATAAAAAAAATTACCTTCCAACGAGGTCACTGGTCGTCACTTGCCACCTGTAGCCTCAAATGCTCATTGTAGACATCGTAGAAGTCTTTGTTGTCACTTACCACGCTCACAGAAACAGCCGACATCGAGGCCCTTGCGACCCCCCCATTGAGCTGTATAGCCGGCTTGCTCTGCTGCGACGGAGCCCCCGCCCCATAATAAGGCAGCGGCCTGGAGTAGTACGTCGGGCCCTGCTGGATTCTTGGCGGGTATGACTGCATGATAGCGTTAGATCCGAGCGGGGCGAATCCCGGTGGAGGGGGGAAGCCGGGCGGACCTCTGTCTGGATTCATGCCACCGTAAGTCGGATGGTAAGGGTAACTGGGGTGATTGGCGAAGCGAACATTGTAGTAAGGGTTGGCAAAAGCTGTGGACCAACTTGGGTAATTGTACGACCCTGGGGGTTGTTGGCCGAAGTACGGCGGAGGTGCACTCTGTGAAGGCGGGAATACATTGTTCGAAAGTGGGAGTACATTGTTCATAGGCGGGAGTACATTGTTCAAAGGCTGGTGTACATTGTTCGAAGGCTGGTGTACATTGTTCGAAGGCGGAAGTACATTGTTCGAAGGCGGGAGTACATTGTTCAAAGGCGGCAGCACCTAAAAATAAATACAAATTTTGTTTATTTATTTATAATGCATATAAACAGGTATTCCCTAGTTACATATACACAGGGGCGTAGCGAAGACTCGCCAAAAGTTGTGCTTGGAAATTTGAGATATAAGTTAGCAATTTTTATTCCAGGTGAGAATTTTTTTTCTCTCCCACTCATCAATTTTTTGGGGGAATTGTTATTTATTTATTTACAGAGTTGGCTTCTTAAGATTATGGAGTTTCCAAACTTGGAAAATAACCCCTAAAAAAATTGGCTCGCTTCGGCTCTGACAGTGAAATACAAAAACACAAAAAAAAAATTAGCATATTCCCCATATAATAAATTCTATAGAATATTAGGATTTATTCTTAGATCGAGTAAACATTTTAGTCATAGTACCTGGATTATGTGGTTTAATTCATATGTAAGCTCTAAACTTGAATATTGTGGCATTATATGGTCTCCAAGAACCTTTACACTGACATGCAGGAAAAAGTCCAAAAAGGTTTTTAAGATGTATGTATTTTAAGAAACATAGAATACGGCCTTTCTTAATATCTCATCAAAGTCAGCTAACAGAATTGAATGTAAGTTACATTGCGTAAAAACATTCAAATATTATTTATATCCGATATTTTATATAACCAACTAGATGCACCTGATATTCTAGTTGCCTCAAGCTTTTATATACCAGACGCCAGACTAAGGAGAGATTGTATGTTTAACACCTCTGCAAATAAAAACTCACCTGTTGAAAAATGTTCATCGGCGCAGTCAATGATATAACTTGTGATGCAGATATGTTTAATATTAACAGAAACAAATTAAAGTCAAAGCTATCTGTGATAACATAAACAACAAAGTAACATAAATATTTAGTTGTCTTTTTATAGTCATATAATTATACCTAATGTTTTTATTATTGTTACTATTGTTGATTGTTATTTGTTACTATTTACACTATGTTGCATTCAAGCCTGTATTTATTTTTTTTGTATTTCACTGTTTACAGGGTGATTTATCACGATATCCGGAAAATAAAATGGTGTACTAGTCTTCAATGTGGGAAAGCCCCTGCAAAATTTTAGAGTGATCCGAGGTAATTTAGTACACTAAAACGTGTTAAAACTTGCGAAGATACGCTACTGTTATTGTCTGGGTCGGTGTGTAATGCAATGAACTACGCACCACCTGGACCGGATCCGTCCTTCAAATAAAAGTTAAGGCCAACACTCGATTGTGACTGTTATCTGTCTCTTTCTATCTTATTACAAACTTCAACCAACGAGGTCCGTTGCAGGTACATAGTATAAGAGTTTACTCACATAAGGTTAGTGTGTTTATTGTCTTCCCGAGTTGAAGCGTACCGTTAAATGACTATCCACATCCACCCATGACTGGCATAAAAGTACCTCAGCAGTTGATACCTGAGATTACCACTAAGAATGAATCAAATCAAAAAACCAAAACCTCACAAAATGAGGGTTTTACTGAAGTCAAACATAAACAGTTTGCTACCGAATCAACCTCGCAGCCACCACTTATCGAGTTAGACAGTGAGAAAGAACCAGATATACAGCATCAAAATAATAATAATACACAGTCAGAAAGAGAAATAATAGAAGAAGGAAAATGGATTGATGTACGAAATCGTAAACGAAACTTAAAACAACATAAGAAACCACTGTTCTATGGAACTTCCTACCTACTGCCGTAGGTCCTGGTACTTTGTATCCCGACTAAAACCTGATATGACCGAGCACGAATTGCAAAATATGATTCTTAAAAATGCCCCAACTCAGATGTAGTAGTGGAAAAAATGACATTGTACTATGATTTTCAGAGTGCATTTAAAATCGGCATACCAGTAGAATTCGAACAACAGTCAAAACAAGCAAATTTTTGGCCAAAAGATTCAAGGGTAGACAAATTTAATTTTTTATTGCAGAAAAGGAAAAAAGACCTAGAAGTGAAATGAAGAAAAAGTTCAGTATTATACATCAAAATGTACAATCGATAGGAAACAGCGTAGATGCGATTAATGTATTATTGTCAAAGCATTCGGACTGTATTGGCCTCGCAATAACAGAACATTGGAAATCCATAAATCAACTGCAACTACATGCAATCAATGATTTCAAGTTGGTAACAAGTTTTTGCAGAGAACGAGGACAACATGGTGGAGCTGCTGTGTTCTGTCGGAACTCAGTGAAGTGCAAAGTGCGCCAAAATTTAAATAATTTATCTCTATGTAGAGAATTTGAATGTGCAGCTGCAGAACTATTTGTAAATAACCAGAACATAATAATTGTAAGTGTATACAGACCCCCAAATGGAAGTATAGAGCTATTTTTTGAAAAACTGGAACAACTTTTAACAACAATTTTTACAGAAAATAAGTTAACGTTTATCGTAGGAGACTTTAATATAGAATTAAAAGACACCAATAAATATTTAGCAGATATCACATTGTTATTAGATTCCTTTTCGTTCTCTATAACGATTAATGAATATACTAGAATTACACAAAATACGAAAAGTTGTATAGATAATATTTTCACTAATTATGAAAACGACTATGAAACCAATATTGCATTCCTTCATTTCTGATCACACTGCACAAAAGATAACTTTTTCATTGAATCTTGCAAACGAGAGTAAACACACTTATCGAAGGTTCTTTTCAGAACATAATAAAAACAATTTTATTTTAAGATTACAGGAGCAGACCTGGAATGAATTGTACCAGTTTGAAGAATCCGAAATAAACAAACAGTGGAATTATTTTATGAATATCTTCATTAATATTTTCAACGAAAGTTTTCCACTAACATACTATGTAGACAGAAAAAATAAGAAACACAATAATACAACAAATCAAGAAATAAAAGAATGCAAAACTCAGTTAGATATATTGTTTGTACTGTCAAAAACCGATAATAAATATATAGAGAGTTACAATTTAGCCAAGAAAAAATACAATAACTTATTAGCAAAAGAAAGATCAAAAACATATGAAAATAGAATTACAATGTCTGATAACAAAAACAAATGTATGTGGAGTATACACGATGAAATAACTGGCAAAAAACATAAAAATGAAATTCAAGTTACAGGCTGTCCTTCAAAGATAGCTGAAGATTATAATAACTTTTTAATCAATATTGTACCAGATTTATTAAGCAAAGTTGAACAAATTCAATTTAATTGTAATATTGAACAAAATCACCAGTCAATGTTTGTAAAACCTGTAAGTGAACATGAATTAACCGATTTATCTAATAGATTAAAAAATAAATACACTAGTGGGGAAGATGAGATTCCCAACAGCATCATAAAATTTTGTATAAAATTCATAGTTAAACCAGTATGCTTTGTTATTAATAATTCATTTAAATATGGTATATTTCCTGAACAACTTAAATTGGCTTTAATTAAACCATTATACAAAAAAGGCGACCCTGAACTTCTAGAAAATCACAGGCCTATAAGTATATTACCATCATTTTCAAAACTGTTTGAAATGGCCATGTGTGATAGAGTAATAAGCTTCTTAACAGCCTGTCAGCTTATAAATCAAACCCAACATGGTTATATAAAAGGTAGATCAATAGAAACTGCTATATTTCAATTTACATAACATATATTAGATTCTTTTGAAAAAGGCAATATTTCTCTTGGAATATTTTTAGATTTATCAAAAGCTTACGATTGCCTAAATCATGAATATTTGCTGATTAAATTAGAAATGTATGGCATTAGAGGAAATGCGTTAGAATGGTTTAAGTCATATTTATCATGCCGAAGGCAAAGAGTCATAGTAGAATAAGATGGTAAGAAGCACAAATCTGAAATAAAAGTAAATCCCATAGGCATTCCGCAAGGCAGTATAACTGGCCCTATTTTGTTTTTAATATATTTAAATGATTTATGTAATATAATAAAGGACAGCAATCATCACATTACCAACTATGCTGATGATTCTAATTTATTAATTGTAGCTAAAGATTTTCCTCAGCTCCTGAATGAAAGTAATACTTTATTTTCAGAAGCAAGAATGTGGTATTCAAAAAATAAATTTTTATTAAATGTAGAAAAAACAAATATTTTGTTATTTCGAACAAACTACTGAAAATTCGGTTTTTCTGAATCATTAAATAAAAGACCAACCGATAAATCCCGAACAACTCCCCCTAAATCTAAAAATTTCTCAATTTTTCATCTAAATATTCAATCTCTTCGAAACAAGAAGATGGAATTTGAAGCACAAAACCATATTTACGATGTCATCTGCCTAAGCGAACATTGGATGTCTCAAAATGAAATTACTCAAACTAAACTTAACAATTACGATGTTATTAGTTATTTTTGTAGGAAGCTTCATATTCATGGGGGTGTAGCAGTATTAATCAATCGCAAGATTGCAAATGACTTCGCTAGAAGGGAGGATATATGTCTGCTATCAACTGAGATCCACTGTGAAATATGTGCGGTACAATCTGAGAAACATAAGCTATTAATAATTACTATATATCGATCTCCATTAGGTGATTTCAACACCTTTCTCGATACACTTACAAAGGCTTTAAACATTATCAGTAGGTATAAACAATATATTGTCATAATAAATGGTGACTTTAATATAAACTTCAACAATAAAAATAATTATCATACTGTCACCTTTACTGATTTAATAAAAACGTATGGTTTGTTTATAACAATAGATGCAAATACTAGAGGGAATTCTTGTTTGGACAACTTCTTAACAAACTTACAAAGTACTTTTCAAACTTCTCAAATTGACACAAATTTATCAGATCATCTGGCCATTACAATTAACTTTCATATGAACAGTACCGAAAATGACAATATTACAAATTTTAAGCACAGACCTGTAACAGATGAGGGTTTACTTACTCTAAACAATCTTGTAGGGAATATATGTTGGGATTTCATTGACGATCCAAATATAAATATTGAAATTAAATCTGAAATGTTTATGACTTTCTTGAGCAATGCAGTTGATCTGGCCTTTCCAGAAAAAACATACAAACAAAGCAATATACCTTGCACGACCTGGTTCACCAAGGAACTAAGTGATATGAGAGATATTTTACACTTTATGCAGGAAACCGTAAAAGCTACTAACTCTCCGGAACTCAGAGAAATAATGCAAAAATATAGGAAAAAATATAACATTGCACTCGGAAATGCTAAACTCAAAGCTAATGATACGTACATTAAAAGTCATTCTAATAAATCTAAAGCGATCTGGCAGGTGGTACGAGCAAATACGAATACGCAGCCAAAAAATCGAACGGCAGACAGCAGCATAAGTCCAGATGATTTCAATAATTTCTTTGCAGATATTGCTAAGAATATTATTGATGAGCTGCCTGATAGTGACTTTACCGCAGAAGAATTTCTATATAATAATGCTAATACAATATCTCACGCAGGCCTGCGAGAATTTATTTTCAGTGAAATAACTTTTATTGAAGTTAGGGACATAATATTCAATTTAAAAAACAAAAATAGTAAAGATTATTATAACCTTAACACTAAGATACTTAAGAGTATAGCCAATATCATTGTTATTCCTCTTACAAAGTTATTTAACTTATGTATAAGACATTCCATCTTCCCAAAAGCCTTTAAAATTTCCCGGGTTGTGCCAATACACAAAAAAGGTCCCACAAATTTACTTGATAACTACCGACCAATTTCGCTCATTCCAATCATAGCAAAAGTTTTTGAAAAAGCCCTAAAATTCAGAATATGTTCTTTTTTTGAAGGAAATAGTCTGTTTAATAAAAATCAGTATGGTTTTCGTAATGCACGCTCAACCACTATGGCTATCAACAAACTAGCGGAAGTCATAAACATTGGATATGAGACAGGATGTTGCGCAGGGGCTTTGTTTTGCGATCTAAGCAAGGCTTTTGACTGTGTTTGTCCTAGTATACTTATAAAAAAACTTAGTTTTTATAAATTTTCTGATGCAAGTGTGAACTTAATGCAGTCATATCTAATGAGTCGCACGCAACTAGTAGAAACTGGTAATAATCTTTCTCAGATGAGGACACTAGAATATGGAGTACCACAGGGGTCGGTGCTGGGACCAGTATTATTCCTCATATACGTCAACGACTTGGTGCTTGCCGACCCAAGAGCCGACTTCATTCTCTTCGCGGATGATGCAACAACAATTAATAAAAATGAAAATCGCAATGAACTGCAGTTACAATTGGAACAGACACGATCAAGGGTCTCTGCTTGGTTTGTCGCGAATCGATTAAGCTTAAATGCTACTAAAACTGAAATCATGTTTTTTAGTTTAGGTAATATGGGAGTAAATAATAATCCAGAGTCTGTAAAATTCTTGGGGTACATATTGACCCTAAGCTCTCATGGAACTCTCACATTGATAAACTATGTAATAAGTTAACTCCTTGTATCTATGCAATTAGAAATATGTCATTAATAGTGTCCAAGCAAGTACTCTTAATAACTTACCATGCACTTATTCAATCAAAAATATCATATGCAATTCATGCTTGGGGTCACGCTCCAAACATGAAACGCGTTTTTGGATTACAAAGGAAGGCAGTACGAATTATAAATAAGCTAGGGTATAGAGAAGATTGTAGACAATCTTATATTGATCTGAAAATTCTCACAGTACCATCACTATATATCTTACAGTGTCTTTTATATGTTAAAGATAACCTACCAAATTACGTAACTCATGAAGAAATTCACTCATACGATACAAGACATAAAGCAAATATTTACATAGACTTCCACAGAATACATAAAACTAGATCCGGAATATCATATTTTGGTCCGAAGTTATTTAACCTGCTACCATCCCCTGTGAAACTGTTGCCTTCTAAAAGTTTTAAATATGTAACAAAAAAATATCTTATATCCAAATGTTTCTATTCTATGGAAGATTTTTATAATAATGATTTTTCAGACTGGCAATTTTAATACCTTGAGAGAATATACAACTCATTGTATTATTATTTTATATTTATATTGTATTTTGTTTGTATGTGCATGTATTGTATTGTATTTATGAACCCTTTGTTTTTTTGACTTGTGTAAAACTCTTGTTTCTTGGCACCAATAAATTTTCTATTTCTATTTCTATTTCAAAACAGCTTCAAATTGAAACTCCTAATAAAATAAAAATTACCAACGAGAATATAGAGCTATCAAGAAATGTCAAGTTTTTAGGAATACAAATAGATGAACATTTAGACATGTCATCGCACATAGAGTGTTTGCGTCCAAAACTAAATAAAATATGTTATAGCATACGTGTGATTCATAAATATTTAAATGAAAAATCATTAAGGATAATTTATTTTGCAAATTTTGAATCGACAGCCAAGTTTGGAATAATCTTTTGGGGTAGTAATATGAATATAAACAAAATTTTTATAATACAAAAAAGAGTCTTAAGACTCATCTATAACATAAAATATAATGAATCTTGCAGAACAGTTTTTAAAATTAATAGAATATTGACAGTTGTAGCTCTGTATATTTATGAAATATTAATATTTGTATTCAAAAATAAAGAAATTTTTGAAGTAACTAATATACATCACAAGTATCCAACTAGGACACTTAATATTAACTATCCTGTACATAGGTTAAGTTTAACAGAGAGGAGCCCATTTTATATGGGCATTAGATTGTTTAATAGTTTACCACAGAATTTAAAAGTCATTCAAAATATAAAAAAATTTAAAAAATGTATTAAGAATTTCTTAATTAATATGGAACCATATAGCATTAATGAATACTTTTCAAACTAATAATTATTGCTATTTTCTTTTGTAAGTAACTATTTTGACGTCATTTCATTTTTTGTTCTACTTTTTATTGAAAGATAAATTGTAAAACATTCCTTGAAATAAAGAAGTGTTATTATTATTATTATTAAATTTTAAATTGTATGCATAGATCGATACCGTTCAATAAGCCATTCTGCGCTTAGAACAGTGTATTCAATGTAATACATTTGAAAATTTTCTTTGACTTTTCACTTTTGTGCTGTGCTGAGTTCTACACAAATTATTTTAATTTTTGTAATATGATCCAAAAAGTCACTTCTAACCCCGCCAGCTTTGCGGTCAGTCTGATAAAGGGGGAGGGGAAGTGATATGATTGCACCGCTTTATGTCAGACTGGTTAGTCATAGGCGCAGCATTTCTACAAAAAAAAAATAAGGTAATTTTTTTGGTCTTATTTTTTTAATTCTTCATTTTTTGAACTCTTTTTGGCGGGGACAAACAACCGACTGTTAAATTTTCCGCATGTCATGGTAGATCACCCTGTATATGTAACCAGGGAATACCAGGGACCGTAACCGAACCGAAAACCGCACCGTAATTACGACTTTTTTCTCACCGTACCCGAAACCGAAATGAGAAATTCGGGAAAACCGAAACCGTAACCGAAAACCGAATTGGCGCTGCTTTGAAAACCGAAAACCAAATTAACGCTGCTCTGAAAACAAACCGTAACCGAAAACCAAAAATGGTGTACTTTAGGTAACTGTAATTGAAACCGAGCCAAAATGAATTTCGTTTTCGATCCCTGCAAGAATTAACTTAATTTAAACCGAAACCCTAACCGAAAACCGCACCGTAATTACGAATTTTTCCTAACTGCAACCGAAACCGAAAACCGGAATGTGAGATTCTGGAAAACCAAAAACCGAATTGACACTGCTTTGAAAACCGAAACCGAAAACCAAATTAACGCTGCTCTGGAAACCGAAACCATAACCGAAAATGGTGTACGTCAGTTAACCGTAACCGAAACCGAACCGAAATTAATTTCGGTTTCGGTCCCTGGGAATACCTGTTTATATGCAGTATAAATAAATAAATAAATAAAAACTGTTCACTGGGACAGCAAAGTGACTACTAAAATACCTTGTTCTGATTGTTCCGCTCCTGGATGGTCTGCGTGGCGATCGAGCAGCTGGTGGCGCCGCCAGACGTCTTCCGAGAGTCGCAGCTTGAGTTGGTGGACAGCGTCTTGCCGAGCAGGCTTATTGTCTCGGGGGATAGATCGTCGAAATTCAACCAGCTGTGCGTCACCTTTGTTTGTACGATTGGCGAGTCGTAGGTCGTCGACGTGCTGCTGCCTTGCGAACTGTCCGAGGTCTCCTCGTCGTTCTTCTTACTCAGAAACGTCAGGAACGGATTGTTGGGGTTTAACCTCAACCCCAACGGCAAGTCGTTGTTAGACTCTGTCGTGGTGGCCTCGTCTTGGAGGAAGGGATTGGTAGACGTGCATTTGTTCGCTTTGGCCGTGGTTTCTACCTTACCTGAGCTTCCCAGACTACTAACAGACGAGTTGAAGTCGTTGCCGCACGTTTTCCTCTGGGTATCTCCACCGCTTTTCTTACTAGATGCGCGATCGCCTGGCTGGGGCGCCAAAGTGTCTTTATCAGCTAGAATCCGGGTCAGGCTCGTGTTGCTACTAGAAAGGAAGGAGAAATTGATGGGTCTGAGCCAGACGTCGGGCTGCTGCAAGTCAAATTCTGCGTTTTTGGTGGTCGTGTTGTGCTCGGACTGCGGACTGCTCGAACTACTGCTCTCTCCGACCGAACAGGTCTTCTTGAAGGTCAATTTGTTCAGCGGATGGTCCGAAAATAAAGTATGGTTGTAATCCGAATCCCCCGGGGATTCCCGGCAATATTCCATTGAATTTATGCTTCCTCCACTCTCCCTACTCTCCTTTATCGTGCAGAGCTCCCACGCCTGCTCTTGCAGGCCGAAATAATCCTCCTCGGGCGCGTCATAATCGCTTTCTACGTTACCATACTGAGATTCTTTACTTTCCACGACGCTCCGATCCTCACCACCTTGGCAAAGGAAATCGATACCATTCATGATATCCTCGGTCATCTGGAGGTCTTCCTTGAGCACGTTCACAGCCTCTTCCTCCTTGGTAGTCAGATATTTGAATTTTTCCGTCATCACATCCAGCCTGGCGTGGAACTCTTCCTCGTCGGCGTCGACGAAATCCTCGTCGCTACTTCCAGTGGAAGCCTGATCTGCCGCAGGCATGTTCATGAGCGCGTTTATCTCATCTAGCAGATCGCCGAAGATCGACATATCCGGCTCCTGGAAATGCGGAGAACGTTAAAAAAATAAACAGAGATAAATCGATTAATAACTTTATTGAATAGAGAATCCCAATATACAAATTACAAACGGCTAGTCAAATGACAGATGTGTTCTAACGTCGTATTGATTTGAAGCAGTTCAATTTCTTTTATCGAGGTATTTACTGTAATTTACAAATAATAGATAATATCATTTAAAAGGTATTATATAAAAAGTCAGACAGTTCAAGCTAAGCTGAGATCTGAACAAATTAGTTGAATTAATAGTGTTTAAAGGCAGAGAAAAAATCTATAACTACATACAAAATGTCTGAAGTATCATCTGAGGAAGATTGTGATATGGAATGGTTGATGACTGAATACAAGAGGAGGAAAAAAAGAAGAACAGGTGACAAGATGAATGCAATGGAAATTAATGAAATAATAGGAACCAGCTCACAGTCAGGACAAGAGGAACAAAAAAGACCACCAACAAAAAACACAAATGATAACACCTCAAGAACAGATAAAAATACCACAAAAAATTCCACAAAGAACTATTCACTTAGAATGAAAGAAATTGTAAACAAAAATTATTCATCATTGTTTTATCTCAACACTGGAGACTCTAAATAGATTAGACATGGTAAAAATTTGGGAAGCTGAGAGTGCTAATCCAGATGATGTAGTATTAAAAACATCTAAAGGCTATTTATTAAAATCAAACACTGACAAATACAGGCTGTTAGCAAAGCTGGCAAAGTTAGCAGAAAATAAAAAAATCATTAGCTACAAGGAAACTTCCAACAAAACCACGCAAACGAAAGCAATTCCTGAATGTACATATTCGGTAGTAGTTAGCTCTGTTGAACAATATATCAACGAAGATGCAATAAGCGAGTTTCTAAAATCACAAAACATAAAACATAGGTACTGCAAAAGAATTGTATCACGTGCTACCAATAAACCAACTATGCTAATACGCATAATAACTGGATTTGAATATCTATTAAATAACGGATTATTCTACAAATACCGCCACTATCCAGTTTACCCAAGTACCCCGCCGCAACCTGTACCCCTACCTTGCAGAAGATGTGGTCAATATAATCATATCTCAGAAAACTGCGACGCACCATTAAAATGCGAAAGATGCAATGAAAATCATCACACTTCAAAGTGCAAAACAAACCTGCCACCAAAATGTCAAGCTTGTGGAGGCGAAGACCACAAAGCAGGTCTAACAAATGTCCAAAAAGACCCACAAAACCAATCGACGGAATACCGAATGCATCCATAAAACCCCTAAACAAAAAAAGTTACGAAATAAGTGAAGAAAAAACGAAGAACAACAAAATTCATGCTAACATTACTATACACGATCTTATTCTTAATACGTACTTAACAAAAATTAATAAACCCAAATACACCAACAGAGAGGAGCTCTTACAAAAGCTTAGAAAGAGATACATTCAACTCTACAACATAGATACAACAGCGGTCTTTTCTGGCAATCACATGTACATACTTATGTTCGATTTGGATAACCCCACAAGTACATCACCAACAGAACCTCTACATGGAGAACAAAGAGAAAACACTCATGGCACTGCTTAATATAATTTATAACAACATAAACAGCTTCAACAACAGAAAACACCTCGTTTACAATTATGTAGAAAACAACAACATAAACTGTATAATGTTAATGGAAACGAAGATTAAAAAAAACTCCAGCATCTCCTACAGAAACTGGACTACTATTCAGCAGCAAGGAAATTTAATAACGAATCATACAAGGGGAGGCAGCCTAATTCAAAGTCATCCAAGTTTGCAAATGGGAAAAGCCAATGCTCCAAAAATGAATAATTTGCTAAATGAGTGTATACACTTTACAATTCCCTTCTCAGGAGATCACTTACATATATTTCTAGTATATATACACCCCAATTCCAAAATTGAAGAAAATGTGTTCGTTAAAGCATCTCTGTACAAATATGCAATTATCATAGGTGATTTCAACATTAATCGAAGTAAACAAAAACGTTTAAAAAATTTTTTGGACAACAGTGATTTTGTGAAAATAGATACACCACCAACTTTTCTAATGCCAAACAACCAAGATACAACTCCAGATGTTATTCTACATACAAAAAATATAAAGAAAAACTTCAAGAAAGTTGAACTAATCCCAGACTTTGGTTCGGACCACTTGGCAATGAAAATCATCTTCGATACAAATGAACTCCCATCGGCTTGGCAACCCAAAGAAATCTATAATTTCAAGAAATGTAACATAGATAAATTAAATGAGGTGATGTGCTCTTTTATAGAAGTTAAGGAAGACAAGGTTGAAAATATAGAAGATATAAAACAATTTAATAAGAAAATAACAGATGAAATACAAAAAAATACCCCAACTTTTAAAACACAGTACTATTCCCATCAACTTCCACCATACATAATTAAAATGATAAAAACCAAAAGAAAAATGTTACGGGAATATTATACAAGCCCAGACCCCAATATAAAACGGAAAATAAATGAATACAACAAAATAGTACAAAAAATGATACTTCAATATAAGACACATTGTTGGCTGCAGACGTCAGGAAATCGAGGAATCAAATGGACGGCTATTTTACCAAAAAATCAAAAAATTATCAAAATACAAGCCCAAACACAATACTCCAGAAATTGAAGAAAATGGGCAAATATTTAATAAAAATGAAGACAAGGCAACCATATTCGCAAACTATTACGAACAACAATTTGCAGAGAGTCAAAATCCAGTTTTTGATCAAAATAAATATGATGAAGTAAATAGATGGTACCACGAATACTTTAACACCGAGATTCCTAACAACCCTATAGAAATCGAGGAAGAAGAATACTTCAACATTCTACACAAGCAAAAAAATACATCACCAGGAGTCGACGGAATACCATGGTCAATAATTAAACAACTAAATTATCAGGTTCATTGTTACATTCTAAAAATCTACAAATATTGTCTGAAGCACCATTTATTTCCCGAAGACTGGAAAAGAGGCGAGATAATAAATATACCAAAACCGAATACTAATCACAAAAAAATTAACAACTATCGACCAATTACTCTACTACCAGTATTAGGAAAACTATTTGAAAAAATTATAAGAAACAAATTATATGATAACACTAGGAACATAATTCCTAATCACCAGTTTGGTTTTAAAGAAAAATGTGCCACCATTCATCCACTGACGATTCTCACCTCAAACGTCCAGACTGCCAAGCACGAAAATTTAAAATCGGCAGCAATATTTCTTGATATCAAAAAAGCGTTTGATAGCGTTTGGCACAAAGGATTACTTTACAAATTAAAAAAAGTAGATACGCCTGATTATCTGATACACCTATTAAGAAACTACCTAGAAAATAGAACACTACACGTAAAGGTTGATGGCGCAACATCGGAAGAATTTATTATTGAGCAAGGGGTTCCACAAGGATCACCACTTTCACCTCTATTGTACAACTTATACAGCTATGACATCACCACTCTACAAAATCCATCTGAAGACACAACATACATACTGCAATATGCTGATGACACGACATTGGTGGGACATGATAAATCATTGCAGAGTTTAATTCCTAAGTTGCAGGCAAAGATGAATGAGGTTCAAGTGTGGTTCAATAAATGGCGTCTACTTCCAAATCCTAATAAATCACAATTCGTTATATTTAACCACACTCCCTCTCTGTCCTCCCCTACAATAAGCATTGCAAACGAACATGTAAACCAACACCTTCTGCCAAATATTTAGGAATTACCATGGATCAAAAACTGAATTTTAACCAACACTCAGCCATTATTAAATCGAGAATAAAAAACCGAGCAAAACACTTCAAATCACTCACATATAAAAATGAAGGAATATCTACCAAAACAGCCACAAAAATCTACAC
Source organism: Rutpela maculata (assembly GCA_936432065.2). Taxonomy (NCBI): domain Eukaryota; kingdom Metazoa; phylum Arthropoda; class Insecta; order Coleoptera; family Cerambycidae; genus Rutpela; species Rutpela maculata. The sequence goes on along the minus strand of OW386293.2, from coordinate 141,210,865 downwards.
ATCTATATGTCGACCTATACTGGAATATGGACACACTCTATATGTCAACTGCCAAGCGCCGGCACTAAACAACTTAAAAGTTGCTGAAACCTCTTCACTAAGCATTATAACTAAAATTCGGCATCCACTCAACAACCTCCACAATCCGCCGAATAATTTACTATACGAAAAAACTAGGATAACCCCAATCTTGAGCAGACTTCAAATATTAACAACCAAATTTGCAAATCGGCCACATAATATGCAACTGTTACGACCTCTCTGCCGTACAAGAAACCGCAACAGAAGATCAAAATTCAAACACCCAGAGATGTCTCTTATTGAAAAAATATCTTCATTAATTCAAAACTAATTAATATAAAAAATTTTTAGATGTATACTTGCACAAAAATTTGTTTGCTTTTTTTTTTCTTTTTTATTTTTTTTCCATAAAATGTATTCATTTTTAAATATTTCACATAAAATAACGTATCAACAGTAACAATGTAGGAAAAACAGGCTGAAGGACTCCGGTCGATAGCCGTTTGAATATGTATTTTTTATGTATTCAATAAAGAACTTTTATTATTATTATTAATTATAAAAAGTCATGGAAACACAAATGTAAGTGCCCTGGAAAAAATTTTTAACTGTTCCGGAAAATATGGATACCCGTAGAACTTGGTAGCAAGCTTCCAATATTTCTGATCCCATATCCCTTCAAAAATCCAAATTCTATTTATGGAAGGAATCTATCATGTCATAATCAACTTTGGGCAAATTGGATGAATCTCCTTGCACAAAATTCAACTCTATCTTAATAGTTTATTGATAAAATATAAAATAACAAAATCAAACGCCACACAAACGACAAATAAATCTAACCAATATCTCCTTCTCTTGTATTGTGACAAGAAGTGACAACTGACAGCATGCAAGCAAAGTTGGAAGAGGGGGAGAGCCGTCCTTATACAACGTTACTACATAATCCTCGCCATGAGTTTTGTTTACATTTTTAAGATAAGTTCTAAAAAGTAACAAACATAAATACCTTTTAATTCCTTCTAAATACATGTACATATGTTTATTAATTTTAAAAGTATTGAGCAAAATAGAAGTGTTATAGTTAAAATAATGTAAGTAAATACACAATTTGGCATTCATATAAGAGTCTAAGGGGCCATCCATAAATGACGTCACGCCAATTTTCCAAATTTTAGACCCCCCCCCTTATGTTTTTTCAATTCCGTTAGATATTTTTCGCCTCGTGGGGGGGGGGGGGTGAAATCCAAAAAAAAAAAAGCAAGTCAAGAAGTCACTCGCGAGCTTCTGGAAACTAATAAAAATCGAGAAAGGCAGTATTTTACTCAGAAACAGAAGTCATAGTTCAAAATGTTGAAGATACAGGGAAAAACATGCTATGAATATTGGGAAAATTTTTGTGAATTTAAAAATACAAAAAATTCAAGAGATCAAACGTAAAGGAGCAAATAGAGTAGGTGACTCATTTCATGCAGCAGTAGCTGCCATTGAATTCGCGAAAAGCAAAGAAATAACAGAGATGGGTTACGAAGTCTTTATCCCAGTCAGTCTCATCACATGCAGAGTGTCGATTATTCAAATTCAAACAATGGCCGAAAACTTTTTAAAATTGCTAAAATCAATTTCTGTGACACTTGGCAGAATTCAGCAGAAAGGTGCCAGATTCTGCCTTGCAGTTGAGGAATGGAAAAAACTGAGTGCCGTTTTTTATAATTTTGAAAGTGAGAACAGTTTAAAGCAATGTCGGATATTTGAAAGAAGATAATGATCAAGTTTTAATGCCATTTCACTTTTTGATATATTTGCTGGATCCTATATAGTCCAGGAGGCAGTGACGATTTTCGGTACTTATTTTCCCAGTCAGCAAACATGGATAGAATTGTTCGGTTAGTAATTCTAAGCAAAATTCATATATATTTAGGGGGGGGTTTTCCGATGGGTTGAGGCGGAAAATGCGTCAGAACATACGAATACACTGCCCTTTTTTTCCCAGTGATAAAAATAGTTCTAGTAGAAAGAGGTATACTGAAGTTAAGTAAAAAAAATAGTCTGGCTAATCTGTGAGTATGGATAATATGTCTGGCAGGTGAAAAACTGAAAAGTTTTCATCAAAAAAATTTCCCTCATTTTCGCAGTCATGAAAATTTATCAGATGATGGCCTATATTATAATAACAGCTTAAAATACAATCTGGCTAATGTGGAACACCCCTAACGCCTTGCCAGACTCGTCTAATGATCGTCAGGCGCGCTGAATTCGGCACGTTCAATTATACAGGTGATTAGTGTCATACGTACATGTTCTTTTTTATGACAGCATTAAATAATTGAATACAAAAAAGCAAATACACTGTATAGAGTGTGGAATTATGATGGGGCAGGTTGAAAAAATTTATTGATGAAATCGAATTTTAATGAAAGCCACAAAAAAGTCTTTTTAACTGCTATTTGGTTCGTAGCAGTAGCAACTGTTACGAGCTCTGATAACTAGCTGCTATTTTTATAGCAGGTTGAAATAACTCGCTGAATGTCAATGCGCCCTTGCAGCAACACAAGCAGGCAGCGGGCAGCATCGTCGGCCCAATAGCAGTGATAGCACAAGCAGCGCATGCATATTCTTTCAGCTACAGCTAGCAGCAGGTCCACAGTACAGCACTTAGGAAGTGAATTGTAATTCATGTAAAAGTAAAAACTGTTATTTTAACAATATATTACACATGATTATGTTCGTTCTGCTAGCGAAATATAAAAAATAAACTGTAATAAACGTTATAGAGATAATTTATATTTCTTTTAAAACTAATCATATTTAACCACCCATACAGATATTGCGTTTTTTTATATAAAGTTTCATTTGTTATCTGTTAATACTGTTAATATGCGCCATTTAGCCACCCATACAGATATTGCATTTTTTTTTATATAAAGTTTCATTTGTTATCTGCTAATAATGCTAATACTGTTAATATGCGCCATTTAGCCAAAACAACAACTAATGCTAAAAAATAGCTGCTATTAAAATAGCAGCTATTTTTAACTGCTAATTGAAAGTGGCAGTAGCAGAAGTAGCTGCTAAACAAAAATAGCTGGTTCGACCCATCACTATAGTGTATATTGTCATATGGTAGTAAGAACGAACTCAAAATCCGAGTAACTGACAGAGATAGGTATACAAGGGACAGAGGTCTAGGCAGCTGCGCTCAGGTAACTCGCATTCCAGCGTCGTTACCTAAATACGTACGTGCTGCTATTCCACTCCTCGTTTAACTACCTGGCTTGTGAGTCTGGCAAGGCCTTCGTGATTGTAAATGTCAGCCAGACGTGTATTTTCTATGAAATTATAGTATAATCTATCATGTGGCAAATTTTCAAATCCGGGAAAATAAGAGCAAAAATTTTCTATTTTTTCCATTTTGAAGATGCCGCCAGACTCATTTGCCAATTTCTTAAATGAGCCAGACTTATTTTTAATTACAGTTTAGAATTGTATCAATTTATGTGCTAAATTTCAAGCCTGGCAAAATGAGGGTTACGGATCCGCAAAATTCGTCAAATTTTGAAATCCGCAAATTTTCAGCCAGACTCACTTTCCGCTATCTGAGATAAGCCAGACTGCTATTTTCATAAACTTTATGTTCCACTTTAGTAAATGTAAAATATTTATGACTGGGAAAATAAGTGGACTTGCATTGTGTTTTTATTTTTTGAATTCATCCAAAAATTTTAGCCAGACTCAAAAATTCTTGTTTTTTGTCACTAAGAGAACAGATTAATTCATATACACCGACTGGGAAAATAAGTACGAAAAAATTTCACTGCCTCCTGGACTAATAGTATATAGTACAGAAAAAGATTGACAAAAATTACCGTAACTTGAAAAAAATTTGTGCAGACTTTAAACTTTGGTTATAAATTTAAAATAGGACAAAGTTGACGAAATAAAAAAGTTTAGGAGTTTTACTGATCCGCGGGAACCTGTAATAAAAAAAAATATCGATTTTTCTCTACTTTCTCGGGAAATACGGCATTTACAAAAAAAAAAAGTTCAACTAAAAGTTGTTTCTGGCAAAATTATTTTTAACTTGGCGTTTTTAAATAAATTTTATAGTAATAACTAGCTGATGTCTGTGACTTCGTTCGCCTGAAATTTCAACTCCTTTTTTTACCATTTTGGGGGTCGAATTTCGAAAAATCCCTTCTTAGTGGTTGCCTACACCATTCGAGAAACCTCTATGCAAAATTTGAAATTTCCAGACCCAGCGGTTTGAGCTGTGCGTTGATAGATCAGTGAGTCAGTCAGGGTATTCTTTTATATTACAGACTACTTACATTAATAAAATTGTGATGTTTTTATTAAAAAAAAAAAAAATGTGAAAAAGAAAAATTGTTTCTGTTATACTTTCTTTGTTTTTTTATGCTATAAAAATAGGAAGAAAATTATTTGAAAGCCTAATTTGCCTCTAGCATGTTTTTGCTCAATGTAATACCTTTTGAGTTATTTGACGAAAACGTATTTTGAAATATCACTTTTTCAAGCTAAAATCCCAAATTTTCTAGTTGTTATAACTTAAATCTATCAATTTATATAAAAAGTTGCTTAAAATTTAATTCTCTCTCAGCCCCAATGGTTTTTTTTTTAGGTGCCTAATGACATTATTCCAAAGTTAAAACCTCTAGCACTTTGGTTAATTATTGCTATAAAATTAAATTTAAACACGCCAAATTAATTATAATTTTGTCAGAAACAACTTTTATTTGAACTATTTTTTTGTAAATGCCATAAGTCGATATATAGGCAATTATTAAAAAAAGCCAAAAAAATGTATAATGATAATATTATATTAAATGCAAAAAATAAGTCTAAGGCAGTTTGGAAAATCATTGACCCTGACAAAGATACTAAGAGTAATAGCAAATCACTTACTTTAAAAATAAATAATGAAATAATCACGTCCCCTGAAAGAGTATGCAATAGTTTTAATATTTACTTTAATAACATTCCCAAAACATTAGTCAATGATGCTCACCAACAATATAATACTACTGATAAAATCAACTACAATGCCTCCTCCTTTTTCTTCTATCCTGTGATTGAGTTAGAAATCGTTGACGTAATAAGAAGCCTAAAAAATTCAAACTCTGCAGGTGATGACAAAATAAGCGTAAATATACTCAAAAAATGTGCACATCTGATAAGTAAACCGTTAATGATTATTTTCAATTTATCTTTGGCTGAGGGTATTTTTCCTGAGAGATTGAAAATTGCAAAAATAATACCTATCTTCAAATCCAACTGCAGAACTGAAATTGAAAATTATCGACCTATATCTATTTTGAGTTCATTTTCCAAGATCCTTGAGAAGTGTATAGCATCGAGATTAATTAGTTTTTTTGTAAAACACAAACTATTTAACGAAAATCAATTTGGTTTCAGAAAGGGACGTTCTACTACTTCTGCAATTACTAAATTCTTAACAACTTTGTATGATAATATAGATAATAAAAACAAATGCATTGGCATTTTCCTTGACTTGAGTAAAGCGTTTGACCTGGTTTGCCATGCGTCTCTAATATTCAAACTGGAGAGGTACGGCGTGCGTGGTCAAACGTTGAATTGGTTTAGGAGTTATCTAAGTGGGAGAAAACACTACACAGAAATTGAACAATGCAAATCAAATCTATTAGAATTGTCAGTGGGAGTTCCGCAAGGATCCGTCTTAGGACCATTACTTTACATCATTTATGTAAATAGTTTTAATATCAATAGCTCGGTTCTGTTTGCAGATGACACATCCATCCTTGTTAGTGCAACTGATACAAAAATGGTAGTTAACATGGCAAATCAGCAATTACGTGAAGCACACACCTGGTTCACTGAAAATAAACTAGCCTTAAACAATAATAAATCTATCTTCATGCGTTTCAATACTGGTAATGTGGACTTTGATCACAGCTTTCTAATTAAATCAAATATAAGTACAATCAGACAAGTTAGGTCAACCAAATTCTTGGGTCTACATTTTACTGACAACTTCTCATGGACTATTCATATTAATGAAATTTGTAAAAAAGTTGCTCCGGTCTGCTATTGCTTAAATCAGTTGAGAGATGTAACAAACCAACAAGTTTTGCGAACATATTACTATGCTCACTTCAATTCAATAATTTCCTATGCAATTATTGCCTGGGGTTCATCACCAGAGGCCGTACGAGTGTTTAAACTACAGAAAAAAGCTGTGCGTTCTATAGTAGGTATAAATAAGAGAACTAGCTGTAGGAACATTTTCAAGCAATTGGGAATTCTACCACTCCCTAGCATATTTCTAATGAATTTATTACTCTATGCAAAGTCAGAATTAAGTAATCTGGACACCCTTAACTATAATCATAACTATAACACCAGAAATTCAACTACCCTAGTAATTCCTACCCATCATTTAACATTATATGAAAAGAGCCCCAAGTACATGGCTATAAAGGCGTTTAATAAATTGCCGAATCTTTACAAAGGACTTAGTGATAAGGAATTTAAAAATAAGATCAAGTCCAGACTGAGGGAAAAATCTTATTATTCTTTGAACGAATATTTTACTGATGACTTTTAACTTAATTTATTATTCAATATTTAAATAGTTACATTTTAATGTTTTTAGACTTATCCTATATCATGTAAAATGATCTATTGGACAAATAAATATTATTATTATTATTATTATTATTTCCCAAGAAAACACAGATTTTTTAATTAAAAATACTCTTTTCACACCCTCATAGGTTTCCACGGATCCGTAAATCTCCTAAACTTTTTTATTTCGTGAAATTTGGCCTATTTTGAACCTATAACCAAAGTTTAAGATCTGCACAAATTTTTTTCGAGTTAAAGTAAAGTATTCCTGTACTACTATCAGAAATAAAAACAAATACCCACCCTCGAAAGAAAAAAAGGTTGAAAAGAAAAATTATTTAAGGTAGGCATTCGAGGAGTTTTTTTTTACAGGTAAAATAAATCGAACGGTTTCAAATCAACATGACGTTAGTCTCGGAGTGCCACAGGGCTCGGTACTGAGCCCTTCGATTTTTCTGCTTTTTGTAAATGACTGTTTTTATTTTATATATTTAAAAGTATTTGTTGGATGACTAGCCATTTGTATTGTCTGTTAACAGTGCCTAGTCAAAATTTATCAACCTTTTACAGCTATGACTCAAAACTGTGTCAAATTTATTAATATGAATAAGAATTCAAATTAAGAAACAGAGTGTGCTGTCGATAATATTGAACTGACAAACGTCATTGTGACATTGTGTAGAATATCACTATCTTACACCTGCATTTATTAGTGTTCTGTTGATCATTTAAAAAATGTTTACCAAACAATAAAGAATTTATTTGATCAAATGTTATGGGATTGGAGACGTCTCTTATCGATATGCAATTAATCTTTTCCACCAAAAGTTCCCTAACACAGCGGTATCGCACTAATCATTGGGCAAACTTGTAAAAAAAATTCAATGAAACTGGATCTGTATTGGATGTCAAAAACCCAAGAAAAAGTACAATGAAGACGATGCGGCAACACTTTTGGCAATACATTCAGTAATAGAAAACCCGAAATTATCTTTACGGAAACGCTCACAACCACTGGAAGTAAGTAAAAGTCATTTACAGAGAATTCATATGGAAAACAAAGTTCGACCGTTTAAGCCAAGGTTCAGACATACACTTGAAAATGGAGATGAAGAGAAGCGATTGGATTTTTGTTTATGGGTCGGTGAGAATTACCTCGTAGATAGAAGTTTTCACAGAATGGTTTTTTTTTACTGACGAAGCAACATTTTGTACCAATGGCCACGTTTCATCACAAAACAATCGTTATTGGGCTTTTGAAAATCCAAACAATGTCATTCACAAACGAAGTCAACGTTATAAAAAAGTGAATGTATGGTGTGGGATTTTTTATAATCGAATCGTTGGTCTATATTTCTTAGAAGAAAATTTAAATCAGCATGTTTATTTGGACCTTTTGGAAAACTTTGTATTGCCATTTAGAAACACTCTGCAACCGGAAGGCGTAACATTTTTTGGCAGCAAGACGGTTGCCTAGCTCATTCCTCAGTTTTGGTACGGCAGTGGTTGACAGATCACTTCGGAGCCAGATGGATGGGAACATATGCTCCAATTAATTTTTCTGCAAGATCACCAGACCCTACACCAATGGATTTTTTTCTGTGGGGTGTTTTAAAACAGAAAGTTTATGCAGATAACCTGCCGCATGATCGATAAAAGCTAAAAGCACAAATACAAGACGCGGTGAATGAAGTGAATGTACCCTCAACCATTCGTAAGGTCTATGGGGAATTTACTAAAATGACGGAGAAATGTGTTGAAGTTGGAGGAGGCTATGTAGAATAAATTGTTTTTTCACAATCGTTGAAGTTAATGTTATTGTTTGAAAAAAAAATTTAAGTTGACATAAATGTAAAAGTCAAAATTTAGACTTCATAATTCGTATTTAGGCTTTATTTTGGATTAAAGACGACTTTGTTTTATAAACATTTTGTCCAAAATAATAAATAAAGGTACTTCTCTCTCGAGGCATTTTGATGTTTTCTTAATTTATTAACACCCGGTACATCTGATCTAAGATATTTATATGGTAAATTCATTTTTTCGACAAGCAGAATTTTTTTTATAAAGAATGACTTTTCGTCGTAAAATCAATAATAGAGATGTTTTTCCTCTTGTCAACTCCATCCGGGGACACACTGTATATGTATTTGTATTAGTCTTTGGCTAGAAAACGGATTTACATTAATGTACTAAATATTTGTATATTAGGATTTTCAATAAAAATTATTATTATTACCGGAGCCTTGAACTGTACCAAATCGAAATAGCGAATGGGGGCCCTCCGCCTCCACCTCATGCAGTCTCTCTCGTAGAACTCCTGGGCCTCCTCTATGATCTCCTCCTCGAACGTGAAATCGATGAAGAAGTATTGGGGGTAACAGAAGTTTATGGGTACGTCGCAATCGTAAAATATTCCCATTTCGGCGGTGGACGGCGCCAATCCGTGTTCAAGTTCCAAAAATGTGGGGAACAAGTGTATATAGTTAACTATCGGCTTGTATATTGGGTCTACGGGGGCCGGCTTCCGTTCCTGAAAAAATTAAAATAACTTAGTGAGGCGGTCTGGCCCGAGAGAAATACAAAGCGGTAATAAAGATATCGGCGATTTTTTTTTAGGGTGTCGACTCTGCGTAAACCCACAAAATAAACAAGCGAAAGTTCTCTATAACATGAACTGACACTGGATTAATTTCCACAAACACTACGACATTTAATGCAACCAAGTTGGCGACGGAAACGAATCTCCCGATGATGCCGACTTGGTTGGCATTTTCATGTTTGTGGAGGCTGTTAAAAAGTAGTAAAAAGCAAATTGTGACAAAATAAAATCGAAACTTGAACAATACAACAGCATATTTGGAAGTTGAATATGGATTTCGCATTTTGCAACTCCACCGAGAAATGGGAAAATATTCTTTAACAATTCACATACTGAAAAAGAGTACACATTATTTTTAAACTTTCACAAACCAGGTGAATGTCGACACACGAGGAGTACAGCTCGATTCAAAATGATTGACGGTACCACTTCAAAAGGACCATCACATTTGCTGCTTTTATCCCATTGACTTCCTTCTTAAATGTTCTAATGGCAGTTGATATGTTGCACGTAGTGGATGCAAACAACTGGAAGATAGTTTTGACTGAAAACGTGGTGTTTTGCAGTGCCAAACCGGTTTCCAGAGGCCGAAAGTCTGAAAAATTCTTAGCAGTATATGGATGGTGGGAAAATTTAGGATTAATGGTATATAATTGGGGAAAAATCGATTGGACCGCCACAGATAACCGGAAGTGGGGTGGGGGTGCGAAAAAGTATGCGTTTAGGTGGTTTTTTACGATTTCTGGCAAAAGTAGACCTATCGAAAAAAGTTTAATGTAAAAGTTGTAGATAATTGAGAGATCTACAAGTTTTATTTGAACCATTTTTTTACATAACCTCAAAAATTTTGAGAAAAACGCGAAACGAAACGAAAAACCACTTTTTTGTTTTTTTATTTTTATCTTCCACAAAAATAATTTAATTTTGATGAAATTCTGTGAAAATGTACACTGTTAAGCATCAAAAAAGCTGTAATTTTTTTGAGGTGTAATATTCATTTTTTGATTTTTTTGCGAATTTAATTTGAAAAAAAGGCCTAATTTTCAATCAAAAAAGTTGATTAACAAAATTTTGATTTTTGAAAATTTCCGGGCGGTATTTTTTTCATTAAAACCTCTACTTTAAGATAGTGTAAAAAAATCATACTGTTACTCTGGAAAAACATTGTCAAAAATGGAAGAAACCAAAAAATATTTTTTTCAAGATCGATTTTACCGTAAATGTCACTAATTCTTCATTTTTCATTTAAATGAAGTGTTGTAAGTTGTGCAAAACGGTAATTTCGATGTTATACGTAACGAGGGGGCAACCGCTGGCGAAATTTTGTACACCTAATACCTATTCTAGAAAAATACCCTTTATTTCCCCTTTAATTCCTTGTAATTCCCCTAATTCCTCAAATACCTTTATTTCCTCCTAATACCTTAATATTTTCTAGATTATCTCGGGAACGGTACACATTTTGATAAAAATACCTATATACAAAATTGTTCCTTATAAAATTCTCTATGAAAAATGTCTTTACACTTTTTTCCTAAAATTAATAGTACCGTGGGAAATAAGGCGCACACATAAGGGTTGGTTCCGGTCAACACAATAAATTGTAATCTTTACTATAATCTGCTTTAAAGTTCAATACTTAACGCTAAAGCAGTAGCTACTAAAGTCCGCCTAAAATTATAATAAATTCCTCTCAGCCCTATAAAATAACGCGATTTTTGATGAAGCGAGAATATTGTATACCGGGTCTCTCAGCCGATAGGGACACTGTTGTAACTTTTGAATGGGCGAATGGATTTTTTTCAAATTTGGTGTAGTGATATGGGATATAATTTCCAATTATATAATGTAAAGAACCAAAATGGCCGACTTCCGGTTTCGATTTTACCCGAAAGTGGGTTTAAAATACCCGGTTTTTGCATAAAATCCCGCACATTGGTAGCCCTGAACAGTAACAGCGTTTACAGCAAGCTCTAAAATAATGCAGTGACTTTGGGTCGTCTGAGATGTAGTGGGAGAAATTGAAATTATTTACATTGTGGTGGTGTACAGATATTTATATTTTTTTCGCATAAAGACAGTTTTGGAAATAGCCATACGGATATTCAGCGAATTATATGACCTGCGCTGATTACATTTGCGCCTCATTTACCAGAGTACCATTAATTTTAGGAAAAAAGTTTGGAGAAGTTTTTTATAGAGAATTTTATAAGGAATAATTCTGTATATAGATTTTTTTATGGAAAAATGCACCGTTCCAGAAATAATCTAGAAAACCTCAAAATGGGGGTGGAAACGACGTCCTCTAGGGGATGAAGCACGCAATTTTTGAAACTTTATGAATTTTGTCCAATATATTACAATTTTAACTGTTATATTACTGAAGTATTACAAGACATCGTGCAAAGATTTAATAATGAAAAAGCTAGTCATGGAGAAATTGTAGATGTAGGAGAGCGATTTGTTCTAGCTTTATACAACTCTACCTTCGCAGAAAAAAGTCTAGATGTATACAGATTCATGACTTTTAACAAACTTGTTGGTAAAGCGAACAACACTGTAATAATTATCAAAACTACCAACAACTTCTGCTGCTGCTTGGCAACACTCATATCGCGTTTTTTACCAAATTCAAACATGGAAAAACGTTGCTCTAGAAGCTACTGATTGGGGATGGAAAAAAGTTGGCGGTATATTAACCCGAACTATGACAACAAAAGAATCCGTTATAACACTAATTTCTTGTTCATGCAAATTAGGGTGCGAAAACAGGTGCAGTTGCAGAAGAGCAGGCTTACGTTCTTCCACAATGTGTTACCATTACCACGCACAAGCATGCATGAATGTCGAATCTATGGAAGACGATGAAGATTAATTAACGTAGGAAACCTTTTGATAATTAGTGGATTCGGCCTACAGGGGACAACACACGCCAAGTACTTTACCTCTAGGGTGGCGTGGAAACAAGTACAATATACAATATTTTTGCTTATTTAAAAATCGCGTTATTTTATAGAGGTGACAGGGTGGAAGTGGTACATTTATTATAAATTTAGGTGGAGTTTAGTAGCTACTGCTTTAGCGTGAAGCATTGAACTTTAAAGTAGATTATAGTAAAGATTACAATTTATTGTGTTGACCGGAACCAACCCTTATGCGTGCGCCTTATTTCCCACAGTACTATTAATTTTAGGAAAAAAAGTTAGAGACGTTTTTTATAGAGAATTTTATAAGGAATAATTGATCAAAAAGTGCACCGTTCCCGGGATAATCTAGAAAACCTCAAAATGGGGGTGAAAACGGCTAGGGGATGAAGCACACTATTTAGGGGTGGGAACTTTTCGGTTTAGTAATTCTTATGCTATCCTTAACATTTCTACCAATTCTCAAAACTCTATGAATTTTGTCCGATATAAATCGTTATGTTATTGAACAAGAAGTCCATAGTGTCGGTAGTTTAATTAAATTAAATATTTTTTCTTTACTAGATATTTTTAGCGCTAATCTCTGCGCTAATGTTTTTACAACACTGACGTCCTTTATATAAGAATTGGTATGTAATTCTTCAAGATAAACATTCCATTTCAATATTTTTACGCTCTAATTCCCTCCTAATACCTTTTATTTCCTCTTAATTCCCTTCTAATACCTCGTAATAATATTTATTTCCTCCAAATTCCCCTGTAATTCCCTTAGTACCTAATAATTCCTTCCGAAATACCTTCAATTCCTTTCTAATTCCTTCCTAATTCCTCCGATTTGTACACTATTTCCCCTCAGCGGTTGCCCCCTCGATACGTAATAAGGAAAGTAATTAACCGTTTAAGGTTCGGACTGCTGAAAACCGAAATGTTTAAACAATAATTTTACCTAAGAAATTGCTAAAAATGATCATTTTTAGGCAAGAAAAAAACTTTTTTAAGCTTCATGGGCACTCTCACATTAAAAACAAGTTTATTATGTACTTTACATTAAATCAATTAACGAAGTAGAAATACATAATCAAAATTTATAATAATCTCATTTTTTTGGGAAGCTGCTCTACATCATCAGACTCAACACATTGTTCGGTTTCTTCAGGAACTTCGATAAGGTCTTCGACTTCATCAAGGTCCTCAAGTTCATCTAGATCTTAATATTCAATATTTTTTGAACATTTCGTCCCTAATAACACTAACTGGCGTAACCAACAAAATTACAAAAATTGAGTTACGTCGGTTATCAACATATATGAAGTAGGCCGTTCATCTGGCAAAGTGACGTAACCGAGTTCCTTATAGTAATCGCACAGTGCAAGTTGAATTTTTATTTATCTTTTTTAAATTTTTTATTTTGGAAAATAGCAAAGGTAATTTTTTTCCCACATAGGGTATTCTACTGCTCAATTTTGATAATATGGTGGCAAAAAACTAGAACAGACATACTAATAACAATTTTCAAAAATCAAAACTTTGTTAATCAACTTTTTTTATTGAAAATTAGGCCTTTTTTCAAATGAAATTCGCAAAAAATCAAAAAATTGATATTACGCCTCAAAAAAATTACAGCATTTTTGATGCATAACAGTGTACATTTTCACCGAATTTCATCAAAATTAAAAAAACAAAAAAGTGGTTTTTCGTTTCGTTTCGCGTTTTTCCCAAAATTTTTGAGGTTATGTAAAAAAATGGTTCAAATAAAAGTTGTAGATCTCTCAATTATCTACAACTTATGCATTAAACTTTTTTCGATAGGAGGTCTACTTTTGCCAGAAATCGTAAAAAACCACGTTTTACCCCTAAACACACACCTTTTCGCACCCCCACCCCTCATCCGGTTATCTGTTGCGGTCCAATCGATTTTTCCCCAATTATATACCATTAATCCTAAATTTTTCCACCACCCATATACTGCTAAGAATTTTTTTTTATCAAAAACTATTGGCACTGGTCTAAATATCTGATTTCTTCCAGTAAATCATTCGTGATCGTGCTATAGTTCAGTCAATGGAGCGCTAAAATGACCAAAATCTCTAATTTGAGTGCTAATGAATGGATTTTGATGAAACCTTGTACAATATGTTTGTAATGACGTTAATAAAAAAAGTTGAAAAAAAAGATTAGAGTAGGAAATGATCGGAAGGGGTAGAAAACACCCAGGTTCCGTAACTTGTAGAATTAGGTCAAAAAAAAAAAACAATAAATTTACCATTTTTGGTCCAAAATAAGATGTTTTTACTGTTGTGAATTTGTTCGAAAAATGCATATTTTTGGAGATATGGCCATTCGAAAATTCCTAAAAGGGGGGGAGGGGAAAATGTAAAAGTTGAAACAAAAAATCTGAAAAAATTCACAGGAATGTATCATTGAAATACAAAACTTTTTTTATTTGCAACTTTTCTGTAAAATGCATTTTCACCGAGTTTTTCCTGAAAAACATGAAAAACTACCCCTTTCTTTGAAACTTTTGCGCTTTAAAAATATGTAATTTAAAAATTTGAAAAAATTTAGACGTATGCACTGAGGCCTTCTAAACATTTTTTGTAACTTACTAATTTTACGAGTTATAGGCAGTTTTTCATGATAAATGTACTATATTTTTTTGAACATTTGAAAAATGAATGTGATTTATATATATTTATAATAATAATAATAATAGACTTTATTTTCATAAGACTTGTAGATACAAGTGTAGAATATTGTCACAAAATTGTTAATAAAAATACAAGCCAAAAATATAAAATTTCAGGTTTAACAGTAGTTAAAAAGGAAAAAGTAATAAAATATAGTATAAAACACCAAAAATACAATTCCATACAAAAATACAAACGTACAATCAATCATAAGACAAAATTGTCACAATTTAAAAATTCACCAATAGAGTAAAAACTAGGTTTTTGCAGCATATTACGAACACCCGATTTAAATAAATTAAAAGTAGGTAAGGACTTCAAAGAGGTTGTTAATTTATTGAATATCTTAACGGCCATGATCAATGGCCCATTTGCTGATATAGACAAACTATGTCTCGGTATTTCTATATTAAGTGTAGGTCTAAAATTGTAGGGCGAATTTAGGTCTATGGTAAGTGTAAACTGATCAGGATGTGACTTAACATAGCAAACGCAATTTAGGATGTATTTATTCGTTATAATTAAGAGGTTTAGTTGCTTAAATAGGTCTCTGCAGGAGTATCTAAAGCTTTTGAATGTCATTGTTCTTAGGATTCTTTTTTGGAGGATTAAAACTTCATTAACTCTTGTACAATTTCCCCAACATAAGATACCGTAGTTCAATGTGGAGTAGACATAAGCATAATAATATGTTATTAAAACGTCAGTTGAAACATAATTTCCGAGCTGCCATAAGACAAAGCAAGAAGTTGATAATTTCTTCAGTATGACATCAATCTGGTTAGTCCACGATAAATGCGAGTCTCTACATAAGCCACGAAATTTAACTTGTGAGCTCTGTTGATTACTCTTACTGTTTATTTTTACTAATATACTTTCATACAATTTTCTTGGAGTGAACAGTATGAGATCATTAAGGATAAACCCTGATTACCGACAGTAATTTATCATAATATGAATAACATCGTTTGCAGTGCTACTCAGATCATTAAAATTGTCCGAACTCACAGCTATTAACGCATCATCTGCAAAGAGAGATACAAAACCACCTGGGAAATAAGAGAAGATATCTTTAATGAAAGTAATAAATAGGAGGGGGCCCAATACGCTCCCCTGGGGTACCCCTACTTGGATCGCTTTGGGCAGTGACTTGTAAGTGACATTATTAGTTCTCTAAATAACTTCTTGGCTCCGACCTTGTAAATAAGAGGAGAAACAAAGTAGGGCCGGTCCACATATGCCATAATTTTAAAGTTCCTTCAATAGTAAATCAGTGTTGACCGTGTCAAACGCACGTTTTAGATCAAATAGAATACACGCTATTTTGTTTGTTGTTTATAAAAAAATAGAAAACCTATATAGTTATACCATTTTTAAAGGTTCAATATAATTTTTAAATTGAAAATAAGAACAAAATGTAGTACATTATTGATCGTGAAAAACTGCCTGCAACTGAAAAAATTCATTGAAATTTTCAGATTTTTTTTTAACTTTTACATTTCTCCTCCCCCACTTTTAAGAATTTTTGAGTGGCATGTCAAAAAATATGCATTTTTCTGAAAAAATTCACAAGAGAAAAACATCGGGGACTCGCCAGAGATTTTGGCTTTTTTTTCCAAATTCCCCCCCCCCCCCCCCCCCGCTCATCAATTATTAAGCGTGGGGGCCCGTAACCAAAAAAATTTTTCCTGCTCATCAATTATTAGGAGCGGGGACCTGCCAGTGAATTTGGTACAGGGGCCCATGACATGATGCGGAGGGCCTGCTCGTAGTGAATAAAAAATGGCTGTCCAAATTCAAATTCACTTGCCAAAAGAATTTTATTGGACGTTTCCAGTTCAAATATACTCACATCACAAAACCTTGGATCAGTAACTGGGGCGTGAGTTTAAAAATTAAAAATTGAATCTCAAATTAAATACTTTATTGTTATTAAAATGATACTGCAGTCTCCATGATATTTAATCTCAACAATAGTACAGCTACCATCAATGGGCATCGAACATAATAAATAATTGCATAAAAAATAAAATCGCTTTTTAAAATCATACAGATCTCATACCGCGTTGGCTCTGGAAGATTTATGCCCTGCGATGAGGTCGAGAAGGGCCTGTCGTTTACTTTTGATTACTTTATTTACCTTGTCCGGGTATTGGGCGTAGCCTTCATCGACCAACCTGTCGTTTATGTAAAAAATGTTATCCTCGTCGGTCACGTCGGCCAGGTAGACCTCCAGGAATTGGTCCTGAAACAAAAATCAGTGGCAGTCCTAGGAAAAACATTTCTGAAAGCCTTATTTATATACAGTGTGTCCCAGGATAGATGTAACAAGAGGTGTAATGGACCAAAAATTTTGGAATGGTATTTGGGGATTGAGTCCTGCTTGTTGTAAAACTAAAGTATACCAAAAATGACTTGATTTGGTGTTCTACAGGGTGTTTTATAAGCAAAGTTATAAAAATCACCTCTAATAAAGTAACTTTATTTTTCAAAATATGAAAAAATTCCACTAAGGAAAGTTATTTAGAATGCAATTTTATACCCCTATACCAAAGTTCAGGAATATAAAATTATTTTTTTGAAACTTCCCATTTTTTCAATAAATTAGTATTTTATTTTGAACCATTCAATTAAAACTGCATAGAAATTATTTTTTGTGAATTAATATTTAAAGTTATATAGAAGCTAAAAGCAGGCTATGAGAAAAGCAGTGGATACACATTTACCATTTATTATTGACATATCTGTCAAACGTAGCCAATATTATCCTTAATTTCTGTTTCAAATTAACGAACCAAGCATAAAAAATTAAGTGAAAATGGTACTCATAGTGCGTAAAAAAATGTATATTGTGCAATGCTACGGAATTGGCGGTAAAAACTCACTAAGAGAAGTGGTAAGTCAATTTAATTTGAAATTTCCAAACACTGCTTTGTCACGTACTCAGGCTATGAGAATAATTAAAAAGTTTCTGGCTACTGGTAGTTTTCTTAATATGAAAAGAAAAATAAAAGCATATGATGAAGACAATGTTGGGACTATTATAGCTCATGCCTCTGTTATAGAAAATCCTAGGATGCCACTAAGAGAGAGATTAGCTCTTATTAATATTAGCAAGTCTGAACTCCAAAGAATTTACAAGGCAAAGAAAATTAGGGCATATAAGGCAAGTTATAAACATACGCTTGAAGAGGGAGATGACGGCCGTAGGTTGGATTTTTGTTTGACCATTGGAGAAAAAATCATGGAAGAGAGATTTTTTCATCATTTCATAATTTTCTCAGATGAATCCACATTCACATCCAATGGTGTTGTTTCATCTCAGAATTGTTGGTTTTGGGCTTCTGAAAATCCAAATTTTAGAATTCATTGTAGAAGACAATATTATAAAAAAGTGAATGTGTGGTGTGCCGTTTCTTATCACGTTGGAGTTATTGGACCTTATTTCATTGAGGGAAGGTTAAACCAGCACACTTATTTACAGCTTCTTGAAAGATTTTCTGAAGAACATTTAAATATTTTGAGAGATATGCCTTTAGTTCATTTTCAACATGATGGTTGTCCTGGCCACTCCACAGAAGTGCTTAATCGGTGGTTGAATTTAAATTTTGGAGAAAATTGGATTGCCAGGAATGGACCGATCAAGTGGCCGGCGAGATCCCCAGACCTATCAATATTGGATTTCTTTTTATGGGGTCACCTCAAGCAGTTGGTTTACGCTGAACCACTTCCTAACGATGTAGCGGTATTGAAGCAGAGAATTACAAATGCCGTAAACTCCATACCGTTAAATCATATTCGAAATAGTTTTAAGGACTTCAGGCAAAGGATTGAAATGTGTGTGGATGTGGGTGGTGGCTACGTCAAATAATAACAAAATTGTAAACATTCTTTTGTATTGGTCAATAATTAATTTGTTTGTGAATGTTATGTTTTTGACATTTATTACTTGTTAGATTTGTTAGCTACCTTCAATCTCTATCCTGTCATATTGGACAACACAAGAGGAAACTCTTGCTTAGATAATGTTATAACGAATATTAATAGTAATGAGTATATACCTTTTATATCTAATGTAGATTTATCGGACCACCGACAGACAATGTAAAAAAACCTGAGACAGATGAGACCCCAAGAATTTCTATGCCCATCACACAATCTGGTTTATTTACCTTGAATAGCTATGTTAAGTGCGTAAATTGGGATTTTTTGGATGATATGGATACAGATGTTAATGAGAAATGTAATAATTTTATCAATGTTTTACAAATAGGAATGGACATGGCTTTTCTCACAAAAATAATTAAGAATAATAATAGTCCAAACAGTAAAAGTAAAATTGTGTGGTTTAATGCGGAATTAGGAGCTATGAGAGATAAGTTAAACTTTCTCTATGACATTTCAAAAATAATGCCGGAATATAAGACCATACACAATAGGTATCGACTTCAATATAAACAAGCACTCAAAAATGCTAAAATTAATGCCAACAATAACTTTATTAAAAATTCTGCCAATAAACAGAAAGCTATGTGGAGTGTCATCAACGGAGGTACAGTGAAACACAATACTGTTAAAACTGATTTAACTGCCAATGATCTCAATTTGTTTTTTGTAAATATTGCTCAAAATATCATTAACGATTTGCCTCATACCGATAATACTGAGAACAATGCAAACATTTCGGATAAGTCACGCGTTTCAATATCCGCCCTCGATTTTGAGGAGCTTTCGATTATCGAAACAAGGGATATTATCTATAGCCTAAAAAATACACACTCAAGGGATATATACGGGCTAAATACGCAAATATTGAAATGTATTGGAAATGAAATAGCCGTACCACTTACTAAGCTTCTTAACTTATGTTTAAAAAATAATATATTTCCTGATGCTTTCAAGCAATCCAAGGTCTTACCTATACATAAAAAAGGCTCCCTAAATGAATGCAGTAATTTTAGGCCCATTACTATTGTACTTATTCTAGGCAAAATATTAGAAATTGCATTAAAACAAAGAATTATAACACATTTTGAATCGCATGATCTATTCAATAAATCACAATTTGGTTTTAGGAAATCATACACAACAATTGACGCAATAAATAAATTGATCTCCATTGTTGAGGACGGCTATCACAATGGGGAAAGTACTGGAAGTCTAATGTGTGACTTGACAAAAGCGTTTGACTGTGTCTCCTTTGATATTCTAGTTGATAAACTGGCTTATTACAACTTCTCTCAAAACTGTCTTGAGTTTATGCACTCCTACTTAGTAGGTAGAAGGCAGTTTGTGGCACTTAATGGACAGAACTCATCACTCCTGAATACCACTCATGGGGTGCCACAAGGTTCCGTGCTGGGGCCGGTGTTGTTTTTGATTTATATCAATGATATCACTGACTGTAATCCCAGCATGGAGTTTATACTATACGCAGATGATACAAATATCATCTATAAACACCACCAAAAAGGTATTGTGGACGAGAAATTAAAGGAGGCCCAGTCAAGGGTGACGGATTGGTTCTCAAAAAACCAACTCTCTCTCAATGAAGAGAAAACCATTGCAATGTATTTTACCCTCTCAATAAATTTTTTAAACAACGATGAGCTTTTAAATAATGATCGGCCTGTGAAATTCTTGGGCGTCCATTTGGACCCGAAACTAACTTGGCAATATCACACTGAAGCTGTATGTAAGAAGTTAGTTTCATCTGTTTACTTGCTAAGGAACCTCACCCGGGCGGCCCCTAAATCAGCATTAATTACGGCATATTTTGCACTAATACAATCACATTTATCATATGCAATTGTAGTATGGGGTCATGCATCTTCAACATGTAGAGTATTCTCTCTTCAAAGAAGAGCTGTCAGAATAATTGCCGGTCTAGATTACAGGGACGACTGTAGACCAGCTCTTATAGAACTAAAAATTTTAACTTTCCCCTGTCTATATATTTTTCAATGTTTGCTGTTCGTTAAGGATAACATGATGTTATATAACACGCACGATGATGTGCATGACTACGAGACAAGAAACAAAAACAATATCTACGTTTCCTTTAATCGGGTAAAGAAAACACAAACGGGAATTAGATTTCTAGGGCCAAAAATGTTTAATAGATTGCCACTCACAGTGAGGTCCCTCGACAGACCCAAATTCAAAATTTTAGTTAAAAACTATTTACTTAGCAAGTGTTTTTATAACATTAATGAATATTTTAAAAACGACTTCATTGACATGGTGGGTTTTCTTCATTAGACTTTCACCCCGCCGTGTTTTAATTCTCAATGTCTCTCAAAGAATGGATGTAATAAGTTTCCTTTTGTCCGTTTACTGTACATATATATATATTGTAGTTTGACACTCTAGTGAGATTGTAGGGCAAAAATTTTTAATTTTGGACCTGATAATGTATCAGCCCATTTTACATAACCCTAGAAAATGTTAATTTCAAGACGAGACGTATTATTATTCTCTACTAAGGCATACTTTCACCTGTTCAGCTTTCGATTTTTTTGCTTATAAACTTTTTCTATTTTAAAGTGTTTTAGATAGACTAATAGATATGTCCAACTGACACGGTTTGGGCATGTCTTTAGTAATCTATTTTACATGTTTCTTTTTTTCTTTCTCATACATGTTTTTAACTGTTTTAAACTGTTCTTTGTATTTGACTTGTGTAAGCACCTGTAATAGCACCAATAAACTATTATTATTATTATTATTATTATTATTATTATTTTTAAACCTCATTAGTAATTGTTTCTTGTTTTACAATTAGTTCGATTAACATTATACCTTCTTACATCTCGTATATTCAATTTTTTATTTACCAATAGCCTACTTTTTGAGATGATTAACATTTGCTCCTACACAACTTTAAATATGAATTCGACTCTTAATTCGCGAAAAATGGGAAGTTTAAAAAAAATAATTTTATATTCCTGAAATTTGGTATAGAGGTATAAAATTGCATTCTAAATAATTTTTTCTAGTGAAATTTTTCATATTTTGAAAAATAAAGGTACTTTATTAGTGGTGATTTTTACAACTTTGCTTATAAAACACCCTGTAGAACACCAAATCAAGTCATTTTTGGTATACTTTAGTTTTACAAGCAGGACTCAATCCCCAAATACCATTCCAAAATTTCAAAATTTTTGGTACATTACATCTCTTGTTACATCTACCCTGTATGTATATATCTCAAAAATCATTTCTTTTTTTTTTCTGCGCATAAGCAAAATCTTGTTCTAAAAGTTGAATACTTACTTCCTATGCAGAGAAACTGCTGTTCAGAATTTTTCTCCGCTATTTTCCTAATTTGAGTGGACTATTATTAACAATTCGATTTTTTTTAAAGGACCCCCACAAATCTTATGGAAATTAGATCTCAGTCGAATTTTCTGAAATTTGGATATGTTGGAGTATTTGCTTTTTTGAGCAGAAGTTCTCAAGGGCACAAGTCTCGGCTATGACTGCTTTTCAAGTTATGAGGGCTTGACAATCACAATGAGCATAAAATTTTGGCAGAGTGATGATAGCAATCTTTTTAGTAATCCTCCATTTTATCTTTATTTTACGTCGTATAAATTATTTTCAGTGGAAAAATAGCTTTATACATATACTTCAAGAAAACAGAACAAAATCCGATATAGATAGGGGCTGACGGGGTAGCAATCCACAAAAAGTAAAATATTCTTTTTGCAACTTATTAACCCTTTCAGCTCTACTGTCGCTTTTAATTGGCAAAAAAAAATGGGCCTGTGCTCTACTGTGGGTTATATGCGTCAGCTGCTAAATAAGCTCTGCAGACTACTGTCGTGTAAAATCGGCACTATTTTTATTTTTTAGTCCAAGACTATTGTCTATTTGCGACACAGCTTCTCACACTACTATGCCTACCGTCGATTTTACGCGTTGCGTCGAGTTTAATCGACAGTAGTCAGGTAGTCTAGTTGTTTGCACTCAAACAACCTTGGGAGAAAAAAAACGTAGGGAATCAAGGACTATGTGCAAGATATGCGATGTAGGGTTATGCGCTGTTCCATGTTTCGAGTTATATCACACTAAAGAAAGATTTTAGAATAGGTATAAGTTTTTTCTTTTTTCGTTATTATTAATATTTAAATATGTTGTTTTTAAAGTTGTTTTATCAGTACCACGCTTCATATTTACTTTAAAACATTAATAAAAATATTTAAATGAATCTACATCACTTAAAAAATATTACAGATACAAAATAAAATGATGACTTTAAGCGACAATAGGCGTGCAAACATAAAAATAGCTCTAGGCTGGTGAGTGTACATGCAGCCAAAATGTTCAGAGCGGAAAGGGTTAATATCGTTTGTGCATTAACCCTTTTCAGTGGAATAATATTTTTATGGATATTAGAGTTTCTGATTTCCCGACTTTTTTTCATTCCCGGGAATCGGGAAACAAAAATTGACGATCCCGGGAATACCGGGAATCCCGGGAAATAATAAATTTTATATATATTGGCCAAAAAACACATTTTTTTTTTTTAAATGTTTGTTAATCTTGTCATCCAAATATAGAATTTTTTAAAAATGTGTTTGTTTTCTTTTTTTAGCAAAAAAAACTCGGACTGTTTTCTGTTTTATTTAGGTATACATTACTAAAAATAAATAACAACTCAACAAGACACAGTATGTACAGCAAGTACAGCCTGTTAATGCCATTCACAAATAACAGTTATAAAATAACAGGTTGTTCAGTAGCAACTCATTTCTATTCACTCATTGCAAAAACAGTTTGCTTGACAAGAGCACGAAATTTTATATTCTTAGAACGTCCTTTTATTCCTGCATGTCCGGAAAATCCCGACTGTTATTTCCCGGGAACGGGACTTACAAAAACTGATATAAATCCCGGGATTCCCGGGACAGAAACCCTAATGGATATACTTTAAGAAAACAAAACAAAATCAGATATAGGTAGGGGCTGACTGGGTAGCCATCCACAAAAAG
The DNA here is from genome assembly GCA_936432065.2 of Rutpela maculata. NCBI lineage: Eukaryota > Metazoa > Arthropoda > Insecta > Coleoptera > Cerambycidae > Rutpela > Rutpela maculata. The sequence goes on along the minus strand of OW386293.2, from coordinate 141,187,011 downwards.
TCAAATATAATTTTGTAACTTTTCTAATATCGTTTGTGCATTAACAAATTTTGGTGGAAAATTATACTTCAAGAAAACACAACAAAATTCGATACAGCTAGGGGATGACAGGGTAGCAATTCACAAAAACTAAAATATTCTTTTTGTAACTTTTTTAATATCGTTTGTGCATTAACCATTTTTGGTGGAAAAATCTCTGATTTTGTTCTATTTTCTTGAAATATATCTATACAGCTATTATTCCACCGAAAATGGTGAATGCACAAACAGTATTAAAAAAGTTACAAAAAGAATATTTCAGCTTATGTGGATTGCTACCCTGTCAGGGCTGATCGGATTTTGTTGTGTTTTTTTGAAACATATGTACCTAGTTATTATTCAATCGAAAATGGTTAATGCCCAAACAAAATTAAAAAAGTTACTAAAAACATATTTTACATTTTGTAGACTGCTACCCTGTAATCGCATATAGATAGGGGCTGTATCTATATGCGATTACGTTGTGTTTTCTTGAAATATATGTATATAACTATTATTCCACCGAAAATGGTTAATGCACAAACAATATTAAAAAGTTACAAAAACAATATTTTACTTTTTATGGATTGCTACCCCATCAGCCCCTATCTAGGTATATCAGATTGTATTCTGTTTTCTTGAAATATATGTATAAAGCTATTTTTCCATTAAAAATAGTTTATACGACGTAGAAGAAAGAAAAATATGGAGGACTGCTAAAAAGATTGCTATCTTCACTCCACCAAATTTTTATGCTTATTGCGACGTTCAAGCCCTCATAACTTGAAAAGCAGTCATAGCCGAAACTTGTGCAAAAACTACAACATATCCAAATTTCAGAAAATTCGACTGAGAGCCAATTTCCATAAGGTTTGTGGGGGGGTCCTTTGGGTGGAAGGTACTTACCCATCAGGAGATAGTGTCACAGTAAAATATTTAAATTTAAATGAACATAATTTTCAAAAAAAAGATATTAGGCATTTGTTTACAAAAATACTAACGCAATATTATTGATAAGCACGCTTCAGAACCTCTATATCCAAAATTTAACAATATTTTAATGTATGGTTTTCGAATTAAAATTGCATTTTTTAAACATTAAGTAATCAACAACTTGAAAACAAATTGCTTTTTGAAAAAAGTCATTTATCTTCTTCTTTTTAAATTTACTTTCTCTACCAGTCTATATCATCGATACTTTCAAATTCGGTAATTTTTAATGTCCGAATAGTTTACAGGGCTGCTGGCCCAAAATTTTTGGTAACTTATCAATGAAAATTCTTGGCTTACAAAATTTAAAAGCATTAATGACATTAGCTGCCAGAAACAGTGAATTTAAAGTGAAAACAAGAAATTACTTTTTTTTGAAAAACAATTCATTTCCAAGTTATTTAATGTTTAAAAAATGCAATTTTAAGGAAGCCATACATAAATATTGTTAAATTTTGGACATAAGGAGTCCTGAAGCATGCTGATCAATAATATTATGTTAGTATTTTCGTGAAAAAAAATGCCATATCTTTTTTTGGAAATATAAGTTTATTTTTCTTCATAACAACGATCGCCACTGGTGGATTTTCAAATGTTTTATAGTGACGAACTATAAAAAATGCATTTGAAAATAAAAATCAATGTTTAGAGGGCATTTACTGACCTAACAGCTGCTTTTGACAGTGCTGACCATAATATTCTACTAAATAAATTAAATTTGTATAGAATGAGAGGCAACTGTTTTGAGCTGTTTAGATCTTATATAAATAATTAAACTAAATTAATAGATTGGGGCAAACAAAAAAGTGAATACCTGCAAATTAAAAGAGGAGTCCCCCAAGGCTCGGTTCTAGGACCTACACTTTTTCTTGTCTACATTAATGATCTGCCACAAAGTATAAGTAATTTGAACACTGCAACTATTATCTAAGCAGATGATGCTACTTTTATTACAAGTATAGACGAGGAAAGTGATAATCAGGTTATTCCACAAAACCTTTTACAACATGCTAAAGCTTGGTTTGTACATAATCAATTAGTTATAGATGACAGTAAAACAGTAACCTTAACGTTTGAAGCCAAGACTACCACAAACATCGAACAAAATCATGAAACGAATGTAAAATTTTTGGAGGTACATACTGACATCAAATTAACTTGGCTACAAGCAGTATCATACTATTATTGCTTTTGATCACAAATTGTTTCATGTCCTACACATAATGACTCTATACTAGATCGTGTACGTGCATCAAATGGAGAGTTTATAATAGGAGAAGCAAGTAAATTTATCACGGAAAGTGGTAAAGCATTAACTGATAATAATTAGCAGGAAACGTTGCTGCGAAAGTAAAACAAAAATTCGAAATAATCCTAAATTTCTCACGATGTCAGATTTACATTTCTTACCTCCCAATTTATGTGGCTGATCTTGACAGACATGTCCCTGTTCGACACCATTTTCCTGAAAGCTTTGGTCGCCTCTATGCTCCAAGGGATGCCCTCTTCCAGCGGGACGACATTCGCGAGCCGGCACCTTATCGCCTGAGCGGGAAGGTGGCTGAAATCCTCGTGCAGAAAACAAGCCCCTTTCATAGGTACCTTCGTCATGGTGCCGTAATCTATAAATATCACCTGAAAAATTGACGGAAAAATGATTGGAAATTTACATGATCACGTTAGTATTAAAACATCATTTAACTTCGTTATTTTTGAAGTTACGTAAAGAAGTTCAAAACTTTTCTACATAATTTCAAAAATAACGAAGTTAAATGGGGTTCAGGCCCTAGCGACAATTCTATTACTAACCCTAATAGTGTCTTGGAGATCCGGCATGACGTCCACGATCAAGGCCCTGTGGTATTCTCCGAAAATAACCTGCACGCAATAAAGCCCTTCCTTTATTAAATGTTCCGGAATCTGATACTCAAGGGCATTGTCCTTATAAAATTCCCTGAAAAAAATACGAAAATTGTAGCAGCGTATCTAACGGGGGCTAGGGCCCCTTTTGGTAGCACCCGTGCTAAGATGTATTGTATGTTTTTGGATAAAATCTACATTTGATTTGAAAGTTTATTATACCACCAATGTCATCGACTGCCACCTCCACCCCAACCAGCTGGTACGCCACTGGAAAATTCCCCTCATAAACTATTGAAAAGAAAAGAAAAATACTGGAATTTTACACACTTCTAATTTGTCCCGCGCTCTCTCCCAAAACTTTGCCCACATTTATCTGCTACACTTAAATTGTACTGATCACTTACTGTATACTATCCATGAGGGTGTCCAAGAGAGAATCCTGCATGTATATCCAGAATTTGGAGAGGTCGTATATTTCACCGACCACGATGTCTATGTCGAGCTCATAATCTGCCATTTCCGTAGGGATGAACGTCCTTGGTATTTCCTGGCCAGGTTTAAAGATGCCCTTTGGGAGGAACATGTTGATGTCAGCCCACTAGGAAGTGAAATGCATATAATATTCAGTGATAATCAGTTTGAAAAAGAGAATTAGGATGTCTTTAGAATGAGGATATAAAAGTCCCGAAAAATCCCAATGTGAGCTAAAGCTACCATTTAGAAAAAATGGCCGCCAGAACCGTTTCTTTTAGAAGGACATATCTCAGTAACCATTGCTCCGATTTTAGATCTTTTTTTTGTTCTCTTCCCCTTTTTATATACAATCGAAAGTATTATTACATCTTTGGGCATAAAATAGAAGATAACTGAAGAAAATAAGACTTGAGTTCTTGGAAATATACAAGGTGTCCAGTTAGTGCTTCCTCGGAAGATTGTGCAAAAACGGGTAACTTTATAAAAAAACTTTTTTAACAAAACTTTCAATGTTTCATCTCTACTACAATGTGAAATTATTTTCAATTACACAAGGTGTCACAAAAAGGAGTTACACAAGAATGTATAATTTTTTTAACGGAATACTCTCTAATTTATTGGCGCCAGTTAAGCCTCTAAGGGTCCTGAATTACACCCTAAATTTTTTTGCCAATCAGATGCAGCGTTGCCAAGTTATAATTTTTTTCCTGTTTTTTTGGCAAATTACAAACATTTTTTTGACTACCATATCTCCGCGATTTATTAATTGTTTTTTCTAAAAATGTAGGGTGTTATTCGATAATTATGCATTTACTGAAAAACATTTTTCAAATACCTAAATTATTATTATATCGGGTGTCCAAATTATTTGTTTACATTTCTTGTTATTTAATTATTATTTTTTTCAAATTTTTTTAATGGAATGCCTATATTTTTTACATGGATGAATAAAGCATAAAATTCCCCACCTTCTAATATTATACACTTAATTTTTATTTCAAACTGTTTTTGAGATATGATTATTTCAAATAAGTTTTGCCTAAATCGAGGTGCTTTTTATTTTAGCATTAAAATCTAGTATGGCTTTGGTCTTTTGTTTTGCGTTTGTTTTTCACTCTACGACATTTCTCTAATGTGTTTAAGATTATCGTGATTAAGTTGAATTAATATTGTTAATATTTAAAAATACGAATTATAATTATTGTCAATAAGATTTAATATCTATGGTAAATGTTATGTTATTGGTGAATATGATGGAAATTGTTTATTGGCATCGAGAGTGTATCGTCAAAAATATCCCGATAGAAGATGTCCTGATGTGAGGTCTCTAGAAAATTTGAAAGAACGTTTTGAACATACTGGAAATTTTGCATATGAAAAGAGGGCGAGAGGGCGAGAAGACGAAATGTATTGTAATGAAGAAAATGAGCTGGCTATAACTTTAGCGGTAATCGAAAATCCTAAGTGTTAGGGAGTTAAGTAGGGATTTAGAGGTCAGTGAATCTAGTGTTTCCCTATGTCTTCGTAAAAATAATATCGAGCTCAGCTGCATCAAGAGCTTTGGGATGAGGATTTAAATCGTAGATTAAATTTTTGCCAGTGGGCTCAAAACCAAATTGGAGAAAATGAAGAATTTTTCAAATTTGTATGGTTCACTTATGAATCAACGTTTCCTCGCAACGGATTTGTGAATAGGCACAATTTCCATTATTATGCCAGAGAAAATCCTCATGTTGCACAGAAAAATCAGAACCAGAGTTTAAATGTAAAGGGAGGAATTGTATATGATTATGTTATTCATCCTCGCTTTTTTGAGGGAAATGTGAATAGAGCAGTATTCTTAGATTTTACGCAAAATACGTTTCCACAAATAATCGAGTAGATTCCTGATTACACTACCACATTGGGTGCATCACCACATTTTAGTAGAAATGTTCGTCAGGCCATTAGTAATCAATTTCCTGAAAGGTGGATAGGAAGAGGAGGTTCAATATTTTACTAAACTGTTAAATAATATCTAATTTATTATTTTATTAAATTATGTTAGGTCTCATTACATGGCCGCCTAAGTTACCCGACCTGACTTCAGTGGGTTTTTTCTTTGGGGATTTGTGAAGTCAGACGTTTATAAAGTAGAACCAACGACTCGAGAAGATATGATGGAAAGGATTCATCGGTGTTTCAATCATATAAATGTTGGTATGTTACACTGTGTAAGGCGCTCATTTATCAAGAGACCTCAGTGTTACCTGAATCAAAATGGTGGATATTTTGAGCAGTTATTAGGTGAAAAAAATTATTGCACAAGAACCGTTCATAAAAGAAAGTGTACGATATCAAAATGTGAGAAATTGTAAACGTTAGGTACTCACCCTTTTAAAAAAATTATAGGCATTCCATTTAAAAAAATTGAGAAAAATATAAAACAAAATATAGATTTTAATGCTAAAATAAAGAGCACCTTAATTTACGCAAAAATTATTTGACATAAACGTTTGAAATAGAAATAAAGAGGTATTAAAATGTGAGGAATTGTATATTTTATTCATTCATGTAAAAAAGTATACCTAGGCATTCCATTTAAAAAAAAATGAGAAAAATAATAATTAAATATCAAGAAATGTACGCAAATATTTTGGACACCCGATACACTAAAGATTTATTTCATAAATGTTTTTCAGTAAATACATCATCAAACAACATCCCACATTTTTAGAAATAACGATTAATAAATCGCGGAGATATGCCAGTCAAAAATGTTTGTAAACTACCCAAAAAAAACGGAAAAAAATAACTTGGCAAAATATTTTAGGGTGTAATACAGGGCCCTTGAAGGCTTAACTGGCGTTAAGGAAATACAGGCTGTTCTATTTAAAAAAATTATACTTTCTTGTGTGACTCGTTTTTGTGACACCTTGTATAATTGAAAATAATTTTAAGTTGTAGTAGAGACGAAACATTGAAAGTTTTGTTAAGAAATTTTTTTTATAAAGTTAGCCGTTTTGCACAATCTACCGAGAGAACACTGACTGGACACCCTTTATACCTTAATGTACATTATTAAAAATGATTACAATTTTATATATAAATAACTATTACTCCGTTAATATTTGAGTTAGTAACATCGGTCAAAAAACAAATGAAAGCTAATTGTGTGCTCTAGAACTTTTATTAAAATTATTTTTTCAAAAATTGACTAGAAATTTCAGTACAAACGTCTCGAGTTTACAAAAGTTTAAATTTCCGTAATATTTAAATTATTTTTTAATTTCCTAAGTTTATCGTTTAATTTATCGTAAAATATGTAATCATACTTTCTGTAAAATGTGAAGTAAGGAATGGAACAAAAAAAAAATCTAAAATCGGAGCAACGGTTACTAAGAAGAAAATGTCTCTGGAGGTCATTTTTTCTAAATGGTGGCTTTAGCTCACGTCGGGATTTTTTGCGACTTTATGTACTTATCCTACATTAATAGAGCTATCCATTGCGATAAACAAATAACTGTCCCCAAATAGTTCACGCCAAACCCATTTTACACTGAGATTTGCCTGGTCTATAACCCTTTTTAATATAGTAAATTACCTCGCAGCACTCTAAAATTTTGCAGGGGCTTCCCCACATCGAAGACTAGTACACCATTTCATTTTCCGCATATCATGGTAGATCATGTTGTATATATTTCTTCTCCATATATTTTGTATCTATTATTTCGATAGATAAAAAACTTCCCCCTACTCTATTTACCACCACAAATTTTCACATTTTATCGACATAGCCAAGAAAAGTCATATTTTCTGCACTTATTAAAATTTGACGTTCCATATTAATACATTTTGCTAATAAATCTATAGTGATAATGTAGATGAACTCACCACCACTCGTCTGAATTTGTTTTTAATATCGCTAAAAATAATGGTCTTCTTACATAAAATTATTCAAATTTGACATTTAAATAATTACGACATTTCTTAATGTCACCTAAGATGATTTAAAAAATAGGGTTGATCAATCTTAATTGCACAATTTCTGAGTTTCTAAAAAAACTTAATATGGACCTTGGCACTAAAGTTTCTTTTTAACACTTATGTAATAAAAAGTTTAACTTTAGTACCTAGATAAATAAAAAACTATTATTCATAAAAAATCATTAGAAACATGTACAAGTTGAAAATAAGTAAACGGAGATGAAATCATAATGGCAGTCTGCAGAGAAGTTAGTTATAAAACGACGAAAATGGGATACTAATTTAGAAACTCGTTGATAGCGATGGAGAAAAAAGAGAATAACGTTTAATGTCAAATTCAATTTACATTCACAGGTTATAATTCGGTATAGTTTAACAGCATAATTACCCACAATTACTCCGAAAACCCAATCAAAAACCCAGTGGATCGTCTTTTTCTAAAGACAAAATAAAATTAAAGATACTTGATCAATCTTTAAAATGATTTTTTGCTTGTTAATCCAGGCGTTTTAGTTATAAAATTGACCTCTGCTAAATTCGTGTCCTACATTTTTTTTTTTTTATTGTGTTTATTTGGACGTCTTGAATAACACTTGGTAGTTACGCCATGATACAACTACGGATTCGCGATTAACTCAGTTTTTATGGCCCAAACAGGAACAACACCTATTAGTCCTCTGCCAAGTGTACAAAAATAGGCTCCCATGGGCTCCTTGATGGTGCTTTTTCACACCTACCACAAACCTTGCACAGTGAAGACATGCCGTGACCTCGGCTTAAGCTTCAGCAAATGGATCGGGCAAAAATTCAGCAATTACAGTGAGGTCCATGTTGTTTTCGACTCTTACAAAGAAAACTCTTTGAGGAAAGCCATGAGAGTGATTTGGCAAAAAGGTTCAGATCCAATACAGTACCAGAAACCAGACCAGAAACGAAAATTGGAAGTATAGCAATGAATAAATTCTTGTCCCACGATAAGACGAAGGATGAACTGACAGAGTTCCTTTTCGATCAGATTCTTCAATTTGGCGTGACCAATAACAAAAGGTTTGTAATCAGTTGGAGGGACAAAGCAGCTTCATCACATGGTGATGATGTATCCAGTCCTTCAAGTACGCAGGAGGAGGTGGACACAAAGATCATATTACATGCAGTATATTTACCACAGAAAGGAATTAAACCTACTCATGTATTCTCCCCGATACTGATGTCCTAATTTTGGCACTAAGACAATATCCCCAACTTTCGAAAGAGTTTGAATTTTTCCTCGGCCATGGCATGAAAAGGTTTGTTCAGCTAGGTTCAATTTACAGAGCACTTAGACCTCTGAAAGCCTCTGCACTTCCTGGATTACACGCACTTTCAGGAGCAGATGTAACAGGATCATTTGCTGGCAAAGGTAAAACAAAATGGTGGAAAACTTTTAATTCTGCAAGTGATAAGCTGCTAGAAGCTTTGGCTACATTGGGGACTACACCGTCTCTCACAGAAGATGTCAGAGCTAACTTGGAAGCGTTCATTTGTCAGCTTTATATCCCCAAAACAACACTGACCGACATAGGAGCTGTGAGATGATTGTTGTTCACTCAGAAACAATGTCAAGATAAGAACCTTCCTCCAACAAGCTCTGCACTGGATCCGGCTTTGCTAAGGGCCCACCTTCAGTGTTTTGAGTGGAATCAGAACCTCATTCAGCGTCCCAATAACCCACCACCTTCAGATTTTGGATGGAAGAAAGTAAGGAGCACATACGAGCCAGTTGCTTGTACCAAACCTTGTGCTCCAGAGCTTATCTTGGTACTTTGTCGCTGCTCATGCTCCTAAAGGTGTTGCTCTCCTCCATGTACGTGTCAGTCGAACGGGCTCCAGTGTACCGAAATGTGTAAGTGCGAAGGTAATCTCGACCGATGTGATAATATGGGAGAGTCCGAGCAAGGCAATGTTGAAGATTTGGGGCTAAATGAGATTTGCATTGAAAGTGACGATGATTTTAATTAAAAATGTCATTGTAGAAGTGAAAAGTATTGCTTGTCTGTACTTTGTCTATATAAATCTGTAACTACTGTATTTCTATAAGTTTCTTCATTGAACGTTAAATTTTTTTCCCCTTTTCTGGTCTTGGATGGGTTCCATCAGCCAGCTACACAGATGGGGGAAAGAGAAGGAAGTAAAAAGGAAAAGGTTAAAATTATACAGGGTGTTTCGAAAAGATTGGGACGCTTAGCCGTAGATACTTGACATCAAAACAAGTCGATTTAACTCAAAAAGTAGTGGTCTAACTCTTTTCGTTTTCAAGATACAGGGTGGCAAAGTAAAAAATCTGTATTCGTAATTTGTCTCTACCTTGAAAACTATTATACGTATCTACTTCAAATTTGGTAGCGACATGTTTTTCAGGTTGCTAATTACAATGGTGATATTACCGACGCCATATTTTCTAGATGGCGCTAGTTATAGGACTTTTACCTGACACTTTAAGCCATAACTTCTGAGGTTAGGTTTTGGACATCGTCTTCTATTATAATCAAAACGCAATGTAGTTTCCTAAAGAAAAGGTATACTTGTTTAAACGCGATAAAATGCACTCTTTCAGAGAAATACGCGATTTACAACTTTGTCACACACCAGTTCGAAGAAATTCAACACCCCGGGTGTTTAGAAAAGGTTGAGACAACGCTTAGCGAAGACTCTTGACATCAAAACAAGTCGATTTAACCCAAAAAGTAGCGGTCTAACTCTTTTCGTTTTCAAGATACAGAGTGTTTTAGTAAAAAAATTGTATTCGTATTTTGTCTCTATCTCGGAGAATATTATACGTATCTACAACAAGCACTATTGACGATTTCAAGACATCATACTTGACGTACACCTACTAGACAAGAAACCGATTGAACTTGAATTTGAATTTCCTCGAACTGGCATGTGATAAAGTTTTAAATCGCGTATTTCTCTGAAAGCGTGCATTTTATCGTGTTTAAACAAGTACATCTTTTCTTTAGGAAACTAAATTGCGTTTCAATTATAATAGAAGACGATATCCAAAACCTAACCTCAAAAAAGTTATGTCTTAAAGTGTCATGTAAAAGTCCTGTAACTAGCGCCATCTATAAAATATGGCATCAGCAATATCACCATTGTAATTAGTGACCTAAAGAACCTGTTGTTACCAACTTTGAACTAGATACGTATAATAGTCTCCAAGATAGAGACAAATTAGGAATAATTTTTTTTTATTTTGCCACCCTGTAACTTGAAAACGAAAAGAGTTAGACCACTACTTTTTGAGTTAAATCGACTTGTTTTGATGTCAAGAATCTACGGCTAAGGGTTGTCCCAATCTTTTCGAAACACCCTGTATAGGTACTTTTTCAATTTCCTATGCCTACTTATACTGTAAAACATAGGGGAGATGGGGGTATTTGTTAATTTATTTATGTTTGTAATGTTTTAGTAATAATTATTGTTTCCAGTGGCCCGAGAAATAGTGTCAAATATGTTAATATGCACTGGCAAATCTCTCATCATTAGACATATTAATTTTTATTATTGGAAACTATAAAATGAAACTTTTTGAGAGAACGGTTAGTTCTACATAAAAAATTGTAATAACCTTTTCTCTGTATAATTGATTTAGCAATATTTTTATATAAAACTTTTTTTCGTAATCCCAATGGTTACTTACATAAATGGGAAAAAGTGTTTGCGACGGCGGCCATTTTGTTTTTCGCGCGCAGCACTCAAACGCACCATTTTTGAGAGTGCCAACATCGAAAGTATGTTTCTCCAAGGTCAAACAAAGAGATTGGGACCACTACCACACTTGCATCATCACGGATGTACATTTGATAGGGAACTATATTACAAAAGTTGTCCCTCTGTAAATTCTCTAACTTAAAGATCCTATACATTTTTTTTCGTACGCCTAACCGTTTTGGAGATACGACGAGAACTAAGTGAAAAATGCATTTAGTTCCACCAAACCTCTTTTGCACCACATATTTCGCAATTATCTTGCTTTCTATGTCTCAGCGTTTGTGTAGAGTGTATTATCAAGTTCAAACCCGGTTGGGAAAAGACATTGATCCGGAGCAGTGAGGCTGGATTAGGAAGAATGATATTTTGCAGCCAGTATCAAAGCAGTTACCACCAGCACCAGACACATTGTTAAATTCAATTTTTCGCAACTGTACGAAGAGATGTGCAGGAAAATGTAGCTGTAGGAAAGTAGGACTGAATTGTTCAACAGCTTGTGGCCATTGCCACGGTCACTCCTGCTTGAATACCGCACCTATAATTGCTATGAGTCTGAATTGCATCCATCCGGAAACTACACAACAAGAGCTAGAAGAATTTCTGCAAAATACTGCATCGCTTATTCCACTACGTTTTACTTTGTTAAAAACTGATAGTGTGCAAGCTAGCTATAAAGTTTCATATCCGATTGAATTTATAGATGATGTCTATAACCCAGATATTTGGCCCTCGGGCGCGGCAGTTCGTCGCTTTAATTTCAAGAATAAAAATTTTTTGAAAAGAGTTCCATACAATCGGCGACCTTAGGCAATGACAAAAAATTGAATCTTATCTCCGACAAAAAACTTATTGATAATAAGTTGGTTACTCGTTTGTTATATTTAAATGTAAATTGTTTGACAAATAAAATAAAACGTTTTGATGTTTTATGTCTGAATGAACATTGGTTTGTAGGAGAGAACATTCTCACGACACAGCTCTTAAACTTTAACCTAATAACTCACTTTAGTAGATCTGCCTCAATTCACGGCGGTGTTGCTATATTTGCTTCGGAAAAACATAAATGCATCCCTTTAAATCAGATCAGCAGACTCTCTGTCGAATTTCACTGCGAATTGTGTGCTGTACTACTTTCCAATATTATAATTATGACTGTTTACCGATCACCAAACGGTGACTTAAATATCTTCTTGGAAACAATTTCATCAGCGTTAGACATACTGATAGAGAAAAATAAAGAGATTATCATAACAGGCGATTTCAATGTGCATTTTCAAACTAATAATAATGATGTCTCCAAAGTCACTAATACACTCAATTCATATAACCTACATTTTTTAAATTTTGAAGAGACTAGAAATAGAAACTGCCTTGATAACATTTTTGTTAACACAGATACTAATATGTTTAGAATAAAAACAGTTAACACTGGCCTATCGGACCATTTAGGTTTAGTGTTGAATTTTAACACAAATAAATTAAATAACAAATCTGAAAGGATAATTTACAGACCAATAACAGATACAGGTTTTTTTAATCTACATGAATCTTTGTCTACTGTAAACTGGATGATAATTAGAGACACAAATATCTCTTTGACAAACAAACTTCAATATTTCTTTCAGTGCATACTGCAGGCCGTGGAAAGTAGTTTCCCCACAAAATCAAAACTATTGAATAAAACATCTTCTCATAAATTAAACTGGTTTAATGATGACCTCAGGCAGGAAAGGGAAAACCTCCACTTACTACAAGATATTTATAAAGTTAGTCCATCTGAGCAGTTGAGAGAGTTTGTTAAGAACTGTAAGTATACTTATAGAAATAATTTGGAAAAAGCTAAAAGATTTGCGCACGATAATTTTATTAACAGCTCAAACAACCCGCAAAAGGCTATGTGGAATTTGATAAATAATAACAAAACCAATTGTGACTCTGATCCTTGTATTCATCCCGATAAGTTCAATGAATATTTTGTGAACATTGCAAACGAGATAATAGAAAATCTACCACAAAGTGAATTAAATTATGATAGCTTTTTAGATAAAACAAAATTTCAAATTCCTATTAACACTAAATTTCAATTTAGGGAAGTAAGCTACAACGAAGTTTCTGATATAATGTCAAATTTAAAAAAAACAAACAGCAAAGAGGCCTATAATATTAACATGAAAATCTTAACAACAATAAAATATATAATACTAATCCCACTAACTGACTTGATTAATCTATGTATACGTAATAATATCTTCCCTGATGAACTTAAAAACTCTAAGGTAGTACCCATACATAAAAAGGACTCCAAGGATGAGCCCTCGAATTATCGTCCGATTTCAATAATTCCTTTTCTAGCTAAAATCTTTGAGATGGTTCTAAAAAAACAAATAACGGACTATTTTGAGCAAAATAATCTTTTCAGTCAACATCAGTTCGGTTTTAGGAAAAATAAATCCACTACATTAGCTATCCTGTCCTTAATTGTTTTCATAAACAATGGTTTTGAAAAAGATTTATACATTTATTTGCAATTCTTGGATCTTACCAAAGCATTTGACTGTGTATCCCACGATATTTTACTAGATAAGCTAAAGTTCTACGGTTTTGACAAAAACAGTGAAAACCTAATCGCCTCCTACCTCAGCAACCGTCATCAATTCGTTACCAACAAAAGTAAAAGCTCGGCCTTATTACCTATAAAATATGGTGTGCCTCAAGGGTCTATAATTGGCCCCATATTATTCCTCATATATATAAATGATTTGCCGAGTTCACTAGCTGACAGCCACTTTACTCTATTTGCCGACGACACCACTATTTCAAATCCTTCTTCCAATCTTAATGAATTAATAGATAATGTAAATATATCACAGTCAAAAGTTGAGAAATGGTTCCTAGCCAATCAGTTGTGTTTAAATCAGAATAAAACTGAGAAAGTAATATTTAGCCTAAAAAATGTAAATGACATAGACAACTCTACTTTTAGTAATACAATTAAATTTTTAGGAGTCTTCCTTGACACAAAATTATCGTGGGAACCTCAAACAACGCATGTATGTAAAAAAGTATCGAAAAGTGTATATCTATTACGGAGTCTGTCTTACAAAGTCTCACAAAAAACTCTCATAACTGCTTACCATGGATTAATACATACAACTTTTTCTTACGCAATTCTGACCTGGGGTCATGCCCCATCTGCCAGTTCCGTTTTCTCATTACAAAGAAAATCAGTTAGAGTGATCGCTGGTCTGAATTATAGAGATGATTGCAAAAACGCATTTATTAAACTTAAAATTCTTACATTGCCTTGTACGTACATTCTTCATTGTCTAATGCACATAAAAGAAAATGAAAGCAAATATGCAACCCATAGCCAATTACATAGCTACTCCACAAGAAGGTGTAATTCAATTTTGCCAGACTATCTGAGGTTAACTAAATCTAGGAACAGCATCAATTATTACGGTATAAAGTTTTTTAATGCATTACCCACCCACATCAAACAGTCAAACTGTAAGAAATTTAAAGAAACGGTGAAACGTTTTTTGCTCGGGCAAGCATTCTATTCATTTGAGGAATTTCGGAAATATTGACTAATTTAAGATCCAGCATGGATTAGGCTTCCTGGGGAAACCACTTAAAAAAAAAAGTGCGCAGGGCATTTTACTTCTAAGGTGGTGCAGAAATGAATGCATTTTTTGACTTATTCACTGTAAATAAACGTAAATAAAGTGTATGACATTCTGGTAGAAAATAAGGAGCTCTGTAACAGCAATATTTAATTTTCATTCTGAGACATAGAAAGCAAGATAATTGCGTAATATGTGGTGCGTACGAAAAAAATGTAAAGGACCTTTAAGGTAGGTGTTGTTCCCGTTTGGGCCATAAAAACGGAGTTAATCGCGAATCCGCGGTTTCCGCGACCTTCCGACGCGGTTTTCACAAACTCCTCCAGGTGTATTGTGGCGTAATTACCAAGTGCTATTCAAGACGTCCAAATAAACACAATAAAAAAAGCAAAAGTCTAAAACGCCTTGAGTATGTACCTATATCATAAAAAAATAAAGAAGTTATGGCCGATACAATGTGCGTCTTCACATTTTGTTATTGTAATTGCTTGGTAATTAAATTCATTTTTCAGAAATGCTGATTTTTGAAAACATAGCATCAGCTAGATGCTCAATTTTATTTGTTTAAAACACTAGCTTCAGAAAAAAAATCCATTCCATCCGCCATATAAGAGCCGCCATTTTGATTTTTTTAATCTTGACCTCAGATTACCCCACTCCACCCTACATCGATAATTTCCCCATTGTATTCACTAGTACTTTACATTTAAGATCAATTTACCAAAATAACAAACACATCAATGTAAAAACTGATAACTCACATCTATATTTGGTAGAGCACCCGTCTCAACATCTGAACTCTTATTAACGTTATAACTGGCAAAGGTAAATATCGTTTCTGCACAATCCGGCAACGGTCTGCTTCTGTCGTACAATTTAAAATCCTCCGTCGACGGCCTCACATAGTGGAATATCGAGGACAGACAAACGCACATATCTATCAGGCTTCGGTATCCCAACTCCTGATAGTTGAGCTCTTGCTTGAACATCTTCCTACACAAAATAAAACAATTTACAATCAGTGACGCAAAATTTCACCAACTTAACAACAGTTTTATGAAAGTTTCAATGAGTGACCCCAAAAATCGTCCATTTTCTAGCCTTCGAATTTTGTTTCAAACTAAGTGCTAAATTATTGTTAATGAGAACATCCTGAATATAAAATTTCAAGATGAGCATATGTTTGCTTTTTGAGATATGGGGGATTGAAGTTATGATATGCGTGATGCTATCAAAAAATACGCAGCCCCACAAAAATGAATACTCATGAGCTATGGCAGAGCAGTCAAGATATTCGTAGTATTTTTCGACGCAGAATTCACATCTAATATCGATGAATCCGTATATTCATTGATTAATTGAGAAGGGCCAAAAACATCTCCTATATAAGGATGAAAATAGGGAAAAATGATATATTTTCCAAAGTTTGAAAACTCGCAAAAGTAATTCCCATTCACAAGAAGGGTCATACGAAGACGTTAACAACTATAGACCCATTTCACTGGTACCAATATTAGCCAAAATTTTTGAAACAACATTAAAAACCCAAATTAATGAATACTTTGAACATAACAACCTATTTCACTGCTGTCAATATGGTTTCAGGAATAAGCGATCCACAACTCTCGCAATAAATAATAATGCTGTTCAAATTGTCCTTGATACATTTGAAAACAAGAAATATACAACTGCTAGTTTTTTTGACTTATCTAAGGCTTTTGATTGCGTCTCACATGAAATTCTTATAGAGAAATTATTAGGTTATAATTTTCATCCTGACAGTGTGGCACTTATTAATTCTTATTTATCCAATAGATTTCAATATGTTAACTATAACTTATGCACTTCCCAAAAACGTAGAGTTATTCATGGTGTTCCTCAAGGTTCTGTGTTAGGTCCCATACTATTTACGATATTCATCAATGACTACCAATTCTGATGATAACACAAACTTTATACTGTTTGCAGATGATACCACTGCACTAAACACTAATTTCACACATGATGAACTAAAACAGACTGTCACAGAAACTGAAGAACACATTTACGAATGGTTTTTAACAAACACATTAAAACTAAGCAATGACAAGACACAGTCATTAACATTTACATTACGAAACGGGGATCCAAAAGAACAGACTAATGCATCCTTAAAATTTCTATTTAGACTCAATATTATCCTGGGAAGAACATATTACAAAACTTTCGACTAAACTCTCTAAAATATTTATTTCCTTCAGAACCTTGTCAACACAGTATCCCTTAACTACCTACTCACGGCTTATTATGGTTCTTTTCATGCCAATATGTTGTACAGAATTTTAAACTGGGGGCACTCAGCCCATGCTTCCAACATTTTTGGCTTACAACAACGTAGATGCATTCGCATACTATCTCATCTTAGATACAGAGATGATTGTAAAGACCAATTCAATAATCTCAAGATATTAACTATGCCTTGTGTTTATATCCCCGGGTGTTTACTTTATCTTAAACAAAATGAACATAAATATGTAATGCACAGCCAAATCCATGAATATACCACAAGGAATTGCGATCAAATTAATGTCAACTTTTTTCGATTTATGAGATCTAGAAACGGAATAGGTTATAAAAAACTTGTCAAATTGTGTCAAATGCATTATAAATATTATCACACGGGACATATGTCATACCTATAAAGAAAATGGACAATTTTGAGTTGGAGAAGGAAATAAGGGCTGATAAAACTATTAAGTAAGAAATACTCAAATCAGAAATGTCAAAATTTGAAGTTACATTTTTACTAACCCTGCCTTACCCCACGACCTATTTTAAGTTTTACGGAGTTAATCCTGTGTTAAAAGAGTGTTAAGAGCAATGGCGCGTTATACCAATATGCTAACCTTGATTTTTTATGTTATCGGACATACTTAACCCCGTAAAACTTAAAATAGGTCGTGGGGTGGCTTAAGGCAGGGTTAGTAAAAGTGTAACTTCAAATTTTGACATTGCTGATTTGAGTATTTCTTACTTAATAATAGTTTTATCAGCCCTTATTTCTTCCTCCAACTCAAAATTGTCCATTTTTTTTATAGGTATGACGTATGTCCCGTGTGATAATATTTATAATGCATTTGACACAATTTGAAAAGTTTTTTATAACCTATTCCGTTTCTAGATCTCATAAATCGAAGAAAGTTGACATTAATTTGATCGCAATTCCTTGTAGTATATTCATGAATTTGGCTGTGCATTACATATTGATATTCATTTTGTTTAAGATAAAGTAAACACCCGAGGATATAAACACAAGGCATAGTTAACATCTTGAGATTATTGAATTGGTCTTTACAATCATCTCTGTATCTAAGATGAGATAGTATGCGAATGCATCTATGTTGCTGTAAGCCAAAAATGTTGGAAGCATGGGCTGAGTGCCCCCAGTTTAAAATTCCGTACATGTTGACATGAAAAGAACCATAACAAGCCGTGAGCAGGTAGTTAAGGGATACTGTGTTAATGTAGAAGAACGCACTACCGGGCGTCAAAATGACGCGACACCAATTTATTTCTCAGGGGGCGCCAGTCGCGTATTACCCCGTTCTTCTACCTCCCAGGCGGGTTCGAGATAAGATGCACTTCGGTAGCCGAGTAATGGACCAAGGCTGCACTACCACAGATCGGAAACTACGCTCTCTCTGGACCTGAATTCCCTCGTTAGGGGTTTAGGCACCTCTTAATTTCCTGAATTTTTGCATAAAAAAATCCCAACCGAAGAATTTCTCTGCGGAGGGATCAGTTTTGGTACGCGGAAATCACGTTTTGGTCCATTAATAACGGAATATATTTCTCAAAAAACGCATAAAAAACTCCCTATCAAACCTCCGTAAAGCAACCAGAAGGTCGAACGTTAATGCGAATTAACTCGACACATCCGGTTTTCTATACGAAAGTTCCAGGCCTCAAGATCAATTAAGAAACAATAGTTCAAAGAATCCGTTTATTTAACAGAATTGGTTATACAAAATTCTCAAGATAAGAATCGTGCCTTCCCCAATCAAGGTAGTGACTTTCAGACCATACAAGCGAGAGCGCTCACGCTAACGATCGATTAGGTAGAAAAGATTCATACATACCTTCTCTGAATCAAAATGCGAGCTTTTAGAATCATTTCAGACTCTGGGTAAATGAATAATTAAGGCTGACTGAAATTAACTTAAAAAACTTTTACTAAATGAATTTAGTTTCGCTAGAGACTACTTAGCTTTAAAGTTCTTGTATCGTGGAGATTCACGTACTCAAACACATTCAGAGGACTTATTACTGCATAAGTTGAGTGGCGTTCGATCAGTCCACGACTTACTAACCCTTATCACAGTCGTTCAATATTATCGATTTGGCAGCGTCTCACCTTCGAGCGACTTTTAGGCAAAATTGAATTTTTGGATTTTTATGCACAAGGCGTTTTCCTCTATAACTTTGTCATTTGAAAAGCCCTGTTATTGGCTTTTCTACCATCGCTTTGTCTGGACCACTCAACGCGCTCGACCAAATTGCGAGCCGCTGGGTCAATCCAAACTCTTTCTATGCGAGAAACCGGCCTTGTACATGTGCATTGATTTTCATCAATTTTTGCTTATCGGCACTACGCCGGCTTTGACAAAATCTTCTATTTTGCCTTTTGGATGCAGTGCATCGTTAAAATTTTATGCTCATACTTTAGAATTGGGCTTTCAATGACTGTACCTCAAAGGTCAATGTCTTTGGTTGAGGAATAAAAAATAAATAATAATTTAAATTATATTTTCGTGGTACTTTTTAAACTGACTTTGTGGTACTTTTGAAAAATCCATTTTAAGACCAATTTTAGCGTACTTTTGAAAAATCGATTTTCGAGCCAAATTTCAAGGTACTTTTGAAAAACTAATCTGTGGGTGAAATTTTGGCGTACTTTTGAAAAATCGATTTTCAAGCTAAATTTCAAGGTACTTTTGAAAAGTTAATCTGCGGGTGAAATTTTGGCGTACTTTTGAAAAATCGATTTTCAAGCCAAATTTCAAGGTACTTTTAAAAAGTTAATCTGCGGGTGAAATTTTGGCGTACTTTTGAAAAATCGATTTTCAAGCCAAATTTCAAGGTACTTTTAAAAAGTTAATCTGCGGGTGAAATTTTAGCGTACTTTTGAAAAATCGATTTTCAAGCTAAACTTCAACGCAGTTTTGAAAAATTAGTCTGCAAGTGAAATTTTGGCGTACTTTCGATAAATCGATTCTTGGGCCAAATTTTGACGCCCTTCCAAAAATATTATTTTTCAAAGTCCAATTTATGGTACCTTTGAAAAAGTATATTATTCAAAAATCTTTGTCATTATATACTTCTACTCTCACATTCTGACCAAAAACATTTTTCCTAAGTGAAAATTCGGTGTTTCTTCGAATTTTCACCTGGTCATTTCCAACGCCTTATAGAACCCAAAACGGCCCTTGTGGACTGATCTGCGCCTCTGCAGACTCCCAAAAATGTCTTCAAATGAAATTTTTGCCTAAGTCGAATTTTGATTATGTCTTCAACTTAGGACGATTTTGGAGAGTTCTACAACATTGACAAGGTTCTGAAGGAAATAAATATTTTAGAGAGTTTAGTCGATGGTTTTGTAATATGTTCTTCCCAGGATAATATTGAGTCTAAGTAGAAATTTTACGAATGCATTAGTCTGTTCTTTTGGATCTGTTTCGTAATGTAAATGTTAATGACTGTGTCTTGTCATTGCTTAGTTTTAACGTGTTGGTTAAAAACCATTCGTAAATGTGTTCTTCAGTTTCTGTGACAGTCCGTTTTAGTTAATCAGGTGTGAAATTAGTGTTTAGTGCAATGGTATCATCTGCAAACAGTATAAAGTTTGTGTTATCATCAGAATTGACCAGGTCTTTGATGAATATCGTAAATAGTATGGGACCTAACACAAAACCTTGAAGAACACCATGAGTAACTCTACGTTTTTGGGAAGTGCATAAGTTAACATATTGAAATCTATTGGATAAGTAAGAATTAATAAGTGCCACACTGTCAAGATGAAAATTATAACCTAATAATTTCTCTATAAGAATTTCATGCGAGACACAATCAAAAGCCTTACATAAGTCAAAAAAACTAGCAGTTGTATATTTCTTGTTTTCAAATGTATCAAGGACAATTTGAACAGCATTATTATATATTGCGAGAGTTGTGGATCGCTTATTCCTGAAACCATATTGACAGCAGTGAAATAGGCTGTTATGTTCAAAGTATTCATTAACTTGAGTTTTTAATGTTGTTTCAAAAATTTTGGCTAATATTGGTACCAGTGAAATTGGTCTATAGTTGTTAACGCCTTCGTATGACCCTTCTTGTGAATATGGGAATTACTTTTGCGAGTTTTCAAACTTTGGAAAATATATTATTTTTGATCCAAGTTTATCAAATTTGGTAAACACTATCCACCACTATTATCTAGCTTGTTAATTATATTAAGCAATTAAACCTCCTAACTATAACGAATATATACATCCTAAATTGCGTTTGCTATGTTAAGTCACATCCTGATCAGTTTACACTTACCAGAGTCCTAAATTCGCCCTACAATTTTAGACCTACACTTAATATAGAAATACCGAGACATAGTTTGTCTATATCAGCAAATGGGCCGTTGATCATGGCCGTTAAGATATTTAATAAATTACCAACCTTTTTGAAGTCCTTACCCACTTTTAATTTATTTAAATCGAGTGTTCATAATATGCTGCAAAAATATAGTTTTTACTCTATTGGTGAATTTTTAAATTGTGACAATTTTGTCTTATGATTGATTGTACGTTTGTATTTTTGTATTGAATTGTATTTTTGCTGTTTTACACTATATTTTATTATTTTTTCTTTTTTAACTACTGTTAAACCTGAAATTTTTCTATTTTTGGCTTGTATTTTTATTAACAATTTTGTGACAATATTCTACACTCGTATCTACAAGTCTTATGAAAATAAAGTCTATTATTATTATTATTATTATTATTATTATTATTATATGTTGCGTGAGTTCAGCTGTGGGCTGTGGCGGTCTCAGTTAAAAACTCCTCACGGAACCCATTTTGACAACTAGGTAATCAGTGATAATTCACAAACAAACAATATTTACAAACCTGTACATGTCTGGAACTTCCGCGCACCAAATTCCCTCGGGGCACTGTCCAATTAAAGTTCTCAAATTGTTTCTAATAACACGCGGAATATTGCTTTCTAACTGTTCGACACAAAATTTATTCTTGTCAGGCGTTATCTTTTTCAGCAGATTTTTTACATTTGTCGTGCATTTCATCGACTGGACGTCCGCACCTCTCTCAGTCTTATCCTCTGCCTTTTGCCGAGTCTCGAATATCGGCCTGTTGTCTAATTTTTTCTCCTCCTGTTTTCTCGTCACAACGGCACCTTCAATTTTGGCTGTTTGGGGAGGATACGTCGGCGATGCAACTTTGGTATTATTTGAATGAGATTCTTCTGTCTTTGTATTATTGTTGCGATACTCGTGAGACGGAGATGGATAACTGGAGGTGCTGGAAACTGTCGCGCTGGATACTGTCGGGGTACTATTTACTGGAGGATAGATAATCTTCCTCATGAGCGGCGGAGGTTTAGGGTTCTCATATATGGGCTTAGCACACATTCGAGGAGGACCATAGCACGGTAATCGTCTCCTGAAAGTAACAATTGCCTAATGTTAAATTTCATAGAAGATACTTGGTTTATTCTGATATTCAATAATATGGGAAAGCGACAATGGCACGAAATTTCTCAGCAATAACAGAAACAGTAGGAGAGCTAGGGAGGCCCATCTTTTTCGAAATCGAAATTTTTTATTTCTCACCCCTGGTTGGTTCCATTTGAAGAAAAAACAAAATATTATTGAGGCAAATTGAAGGCAAGGGGTGCCGCAGAATGCATTATTATGCAATAATAAAAGTAAATGGAATTATTTACATTCTTTGGTTGATGCATTGTTTTTTTTTTTTTTTTTTTAAAAACTCTCGTTTTATCTTTGTGTATTTTATTATGAAACGTTTTTTTCATACATAGTACCAAATATTATCCTAAATCTACAAGACATATAGTAATAAAAACAATATTTTTTGCACTAGGCCAAAGCATGCAACAGGGTTTCTTTATTTACATTTGGAAACTGTGATTTATAATCATTTACAACTTCGAGTAAAAACTGTTTTTGGTCTTCATTTTTTGTTAAAATGTCATTATAGTCAGTAATAAGTTTGATTCCTCTCTCAGCGGCATCATTTATAACTTTAATTTTGTTTACAATATTGAAACATCGGGTATAACTTTCATTTTCCCTCCATGTTGTTGGATCATTTTCCAAAGATTCCATAGACAAACCTAATTTTTGAAAAAACTGTTTAGTGTTCTCGCATATGAAGTCCTGAATTTCCTTGTTTTCAACGTCAGTAATGTTACTAATCATAAGTCGTTTAATACCCTCTTGATTTGGTGCTTTCCTATTCAAAGCTTTAACCATTTCTCTTTTAGTGGTAACTGAAATATCGTCATCAAAGAAAGATAAGCCAACATTTACTGAATTAAGGTACCACAAATGGTTCACTATTTTCCTACTTGCGTCTTGAGATATTTCTTTGTCAATATTTTGATAATTAATGAGTTCTTTACAAAAGTCTAAGTCATGAAGCGGTGCTTTACTAGCAAATGACGCTGTAAACCAGGCCTTTACATAAACCTTTACAATAAAGAGACATATATCTTCAATACCTATTTTTTCTTTTTTAGTTAGTTGGAAAAAAAAATATTTTTAGACAGTAAATGGCTTTGGCCATCCAACGTGCATGATGAAATGCCCCTGGTTGATAGAATGTCGTGTGAGTGGGCTCTTCTTCAACAAAAAGTTTAGAAAGCATTAAATATTCTTTATAATCATCAGGAGGCTGTTGCAAAGTTAAAGCTGCATTTAGAAACTTTACAATTTCGGCTTTAACTGGTTGTAAAATGTGTTTAATTTTTGATACCTGAAATCCAGTTTTTAGTTTATTTTGATCTATTTTAGGCCAAGATTCCCTAAAACGTTTAAATAGTGGCACATTTGGACCAGATGAGGAAGGCATTTTTGTGTCAAACACACTTCTCAAAACCACTTCAAAAATATGATGTCTACAAGGAAAATATAGAATATCTCTTTCTAATTTTTGTTGCAATAGTGTGGCTGCCCCATTTATATAACCCATATTTGATGCTGTTGTATCACAACACAAAGCTATTACCTTTTCGTCCAAATTCCATTCACAAAGCACATCATAAACTGCTTCAGTCTGTTCTCTTCCAGTTGAATTGGGCAAAGCTGGTACTCCAAGTAGTTGTTCAATATCTCCACTAGTAACTAAGATAGCAAGTCTATCGATATTTCCCATTCCAGTGAGAGAAGGTAAAAGTTTTCCATCCCAATGGATGACTGGGACCGGCAATTCAGAATTACCGAAGGCAGTTTTTAATATTTCAGCTCTTTCTTCGCGGATGCGTTGTCTAGAGCGCTGAAGTGTGGTTCTGCTGATGGACAAAGATGTGGTGTCATGTCCTAGTGCTTCTGCTACTGCCGTCAAAATATGGACTCCATACCTGTCGCTTATTTTGCAAGCATCAAATGCAGCGGCTATTTTTGGTGTGATGATGTTACATGTTCCATACAATCTCCTCTTTTTTGGCTGTGACGGGCCAGGCTGGTCTTGTAACAACTCTTCTTGGGCTTCGATTATTTCATCTTCATTTTCGTTGGAGTCGGCTGAATTACTACTTGATGATGGACAGGTGACTGTTTCCTCTAATCTAGCTTTTTCTTGTTGACTTCGTTGCATTCGTTCGGATAATTTCTGTAATTTCTCCTCAGCTGATTTTTCTTGAGAAGCAAGTTGGTAATCAATACCATGCATAAATCCAGGACGTCCCTTTTTTCTTTGGTTAATTAAAAACTGCTTATCTTCATCTATTTTCATCAACTCTAATGCATCTGCATGAGAAATGTCAAAAAGATCGTCCAATTTTTCAACGAAATTTTTTTCTTTACCTCCCGCACTGGCCCTTTTAGCCGATTTTTGTAAGTTCCTCCACTCTGCATAAAGTTTATCTAGTTGTTTAACACAATGAAAATCCTGACGTGTCCGAATGCGAGCTTTATCCCAAAAAACTGACACCTCTTTTATTGTTAATTTAGCACTTTCATGTACACTTAGCTTCACTTCACGAATGTTATAAAAGAGCACTTGTAATACTTGTCTATTAGACGGCAATTTATTGCCAATGATTTGTGACGAATAGTGTCCAACTAAGTAAATGAAAGTATCCTTTCGTAATGATCTAACATCAGCCATCGTTAAATGTTTTTTCAAAAAGGAACGTATGCTAGAACTTATAATGTCATCACTGTAAAACACAATTGCAAACTGACATAAAACCTACCGTAGGTGCATTATATTTCCAAACTTCCAAAACAAATAATTTCTAGGAAATAATTACACCAATAAAACATTATGAGAAAAGAGGTAGATATTTGTATTTTAAGTAAAATTTAAGTGTATTACCATAATAAAATCTTATCGACAAATTTCTACCTGAATGCGGCACGGGTTACCGTTCACCGAATTATCTGAAACTTTGACATAAATTATTCCTAGTATAATAGTATATTTTTATGGGGTGACTTAAAAAATACGCAAAAAAAATTCACCCCCTATACAGATGGGCCACCCTAAGGAGAGCGTTAAATAAAGTACAATAAATTACATTAAATATACACCGAAAACTAATAATATATTCCTACAAGCAACGTTGCGAACATAAACATAAGAAGAGGTAGAGTCAAAAAACCACGGAACATCCATCTAGGATGGTATGTTTTTATTTCAATAAATTTTTTACGTGTGGGTGGCATACTCAGGTGAAAATCAGCCTTAATGTGTCGCTGCCTTCCGGACTAAAAGAGAGAAATTCACAAGTAGTGTCAAAACACAATACAGTTATTATACTAATTATCGAAAAATTAAATGTTAGTCTGACTCTGTTAATGCTGAAAAATTGCATGCCTTCCTGATAACTAGAAGTATGGGAATGCGAAGCAAAGAATTGCTATAGTTGACATTATAGACTTACCGTTGGCTGCCATATTGTTTCCTTCTAGGTTTTGCAACTCTCTGGTTCGCTACTAAAGCATATACGTGTACGGATTTCTCGGAAACAACCGGAACTACCTCAGCATTACTCCCTGATCCTCTCACCTAAAAATAATATTAATAATAATAATTAATTCCTCACATAAAATTCCACACGCAAGGTTGCAAAAAATTTATCGCACGAGTCCAAAATCCAAGAGGAATACAAATAGCATAAGTATAGTATAAACATAGTACAAATCGAGGGGTAACTCACGAGGCAATATTTCGTCCCTCAACATTGGCGATCTAGTGGTGGTAAAAGGCAATGAGTGGCAATATGTAGTTGTAAAGCGGCAATATTGGTTATACCATGGCAATGTATTGTGTATTCAAGATGGAAGGTAATGAAAACATGTGTATAAGTGAGCTCTGTAACTACTGTAAAAAACCAGTGGTAAATAAAAAAATAAAATGCAAACAATGTAATGCAGTGTTTCATCCAAGCTGTTCTTCAAAGAAAACTAAAAATTGTTGTGAAAATCAGAATATTGTAGAAGAAAATCTGAGAATTACTGAAGATAACCTAGAAAGTCAAGACATGAATGATTTCGTAATTGAAAAGTCCATTATATGGGAAAATAAGACTCTAAAAGAATTGAATGCAGAAATAAAAGAAAACAACTTACTCCTAAAAGAGAAAATTGAACATTTGGAAACTGAAGTGGCCAGTTTAAGAAACAACCTATATCAAAGTGGAAAACAAGACATACATCAAGACCAAGATTTAATGAAAAAACTTGAATTTTTACAACAATCCTGTGACCAAAAATTTCAAGTAATTATGGAAAATGTAGATTCCCTTAAAAAAACTATAATAACTAATAAAAATAACACTCAGATGAATACCCAAAAAAATGTAAACTTCAATGATAAGGCTGAGGGAAAAAAAGAATTCAATAAAAAAGGCACATCAACTGTACCAGTACAAGGTAAAAACCAAGTCATAACAAAACAATATAGTGATGCATTAAGGGGATCTGGCTCTCCAACTGTAGACGCGAAAAAAGTAAACATTAAAAATAACGAAAATAAACATAATAATGTTGACCCACATAATGAAACTGGTATAGAGAAGGAAAATATAGTGGTAACCGAAATTGAAAGGCCAAATGAGCAATGGAAAGAAGTAAATCGGAAAAGGAAACATAACATTCATCAAAAAGGAGAAGAAGAAGGGGATACAGGAAATTTTAGAGGAGAAATTCCTAAAGTGTGGATGTTTCTAAACAAGGTGAAAAAGGACGTCACTGAAAAAGATATAGCAAGTTATTTGAAAGCGAAAACTAGGACTGAAGATGAGTTCATCGTGAAGGAATTAAAAACATTAGAGGGTAACAAATTTAAGGAATTTATGGTAGCGGCAGACTTTAAACACAAAAATGCATTCTACGATCCCAAATTCTGGCCTCGAGGAGTTGGCTTCAAAAGATTCAACTTTAAACGCTATTACGAGAAGTTTCAAATTAGAGATGTTCTTAAGGGAGAAATTGAACAGAGACCCAACTCTTTTTTAGAAATTACGGAGCCTCAGGACCAGGATTTCATGTAAATTTAAATAAAAATAAAAGTAAAACTACATTTAAAAAAACTGCAACAAAGAAAAACATAAATATATTACATCAAAATATTCAAAGTCTAAGAAACAAAGTATTAGATGTTGAAACATTTTTGGAAGTAAATGGAGTCCAATACGACGCCCTCGCCTTCACAGAACATTGGCTTAAAACAGAAGAATTTAAAACAATTTATATCGAAGGCTACACAAATGCGGCATGTTACTCAAGATCTCAGCTGACTCATGGTGGATCCTGCATTTTCATTAAAAGCGATTACAGTTTTGTAGAACTGGATATTCTGAAACAAAAAAGTCATGAAGTGGATTGTGAATGCTCAGCGGTTCTGGTGGAAGAGCTGGATATGATCGTCCTCTCAGTGTACAGATCTCCATCAGGTGACATAGAAAATTTTTTAAATATAATGGAAAGTATTCTAGATTTCTTAGTTAGTAAACAAAAATATAAAATTTTCATTTGTGGAGATTTTAACATAAATATTTTAGATATAAACCCGAGTACAAATAAATTTAAGGACTTAATGAACAGTTTTAATTTAAACTTTACAATAATTGACCCAACACGAGAAAATTCCCTCATTGATAATATAATAATAAACAACAAAGTAAACTTATTGCATGCAACAAATATTTCGAATTCTCTATCAGACCATCTAGCCCAAACCATAGCAGTAGAGTGTGACTCTGGAAGAAACACACGTGCAGAATTCAAATATAAAAAACGGTTCTTTTCTGATGACAACATAAGAAACTGTATAAATGAGGTAAAAAATTATCAATGGTATGAAATCTACGAATGTCGCAATGTCAATAAAGCATATAATAATTTACTAAATATTTTACAATATTTACAGGACAAATACTTTCCAGAAAGACTACTTAATACAAAATGCAACAGAAACCCTTGGATAACCTTAGGGATTAGAATCTCGTGTGAGCACAAAAAATTTTTGTACAGTCAATATAAGGAAGGATTTGTTACGAGAGAATATTACTACAAATATGCTAATATTCTAAAAAGAGTCATAAGAAAAGCTAAAATTATGAAAAATGATGATATTATAAAAAAATCTGCAAACAAAAACAAAAGCAGCTGGAAAATCATAAAAAATATAACAAACCAAAACAAAAAAAATGAAAATTTTAATATAAATGAACTCAGAAATGAACAGGAAACCAACATAGAGACGTTGAATAGAATTAATGACTATTATATAAACATATGCAAAACAAATAAAACTAACGTGAATGTAGACATCGAGACATTAAAGGGTTCCATATTTTTGTCGGAAACGAATGAGTCTGAAATTATAGAAATAATAAACAATCTAAAAAATAGTAATGCTGTAGGAGAAGACGCCATACCAATAAAACTGTTAAAATCTCTAAAAACATACATCGCTGCGCCTCTAATGCACATAGCCAACTTAATGTTAGATAACCATGTATTTCCTGAAAGACTTAAGCGATCTGTTGTAAGACCTATATATAAAAAAGGAGTAAAAAACGAAATAAAAAACTATAGACCAATTTCAATCTTAAATAACATCTCAAAAATTTTTGAAAAATTATTAGCGAAAAGACTAATGACGTTTCTCCACAAAAACAATGTATTCTCATTAAATCAAAATGCTTATCTAAAAGAACGATCAACAGAACGAGCTGTCTTTCAGGCAATAGATAAAATTTTAAAATCAATTAACGAAAGGAATAAAACAGAAGGTATATTTTTAGATTTGTCAAAAGCATTTGACGCAATAGATCATAGTAGATTAATGGCCAAATTAGAAAAACTTGGTATAAGAGGTGTAGCCTACAATATTATAAAATCATATTTAACTGACAGGCTTCAAAAGATTGAAACAGTTGATCTAAATGGTCAAAATGTTAGTTCTGAATGGAGATCTGTACATCGGGGAATACCACAGGGCTCAGTATTGGGACCGCTGTTGTTCATAATTTATGTGAATGACTTACCTGATATTCTCCCAGAAACGGTAATAGCATTTGCCGATGACAACTCTGCTATCCTATCTGCAAAAACAACTAAGGAGCTGAAGACTAAAATATTAGAATCTGTCAACATATTAAAGGACTGGTATGATCAAAATTTACTCACCTTGAATCTGGAAAAAACTGAGATAATGCAGTTCCATTCGTCATATGATGTGGAAGAGGAAATCAATGTAGAAGTCAGTGAAATGGTACTAAAAGATGCGAAGTCAGTAAAATTCCTTGGCTTGCATCTGGACTCAAGATTAACTTGGAAGAAACATATTGAAGAACTAGCCCCAAAACTAAGTTCATTGTGCTATCAACTTCGTACCCTGCGTAACAACATCAGTATAGAAATGTGCTTATGTGTATATCAGTCCCATTTTCATTCAACTATAAAATATGGAATAATCTTTTGGGGAAACTCGATGGAAATAAACAGAATACAAATTTTGCAGAAAAAGTGTATCCGTAACATATTTAACCTAAAAAGGACAGAGTCCTGTAAGCCATATTTTAAAAAAAAACAATATACTTACCTTGACGTCTCTCTACATTCTTGAGTGTGCAATTTTTTATAAAAAAAACTACGTATTCTTTGAACAATACAAACAAACACATTCATACAAAACACGCCATAGAGACATGCTAGTGCCGTACAGTACAAATCTGACTCAGATTCAAAAAGGTGTAACTACCGCAGTCATCAAAGTGTACAATCATCTACCAGATAGTCTGAAAATGTTATCTTTATATAGATTTAAAATAGAGTTTAAACGAATTTTAATTAAAAAATGCTATTATGCTGTGAATGACTATTTTTCCGATCTTGAATTTTAATGTATTTATATTTTATTATTTTAATATTTGTTATATTTAAGATTTTTCTTTTAATGTGTTTTTATATATTTACTATCTTTTCCTTCTTTTGACATGTTTTATGCCTGTAAGGTTTTATTAAATAAAACTTATTATTATTATTATTATTATTATTAATACGTGGTTGTATACTGGTGATCTGTGGATATCTAGAGGTGATATTTGTGGCTGTAAAGTGGCGATCTGAGGCAGTACGTGGTAATCCCCGACAACATCGCACTAGTTCGTGAACCTTCGACGACAATCGTATCACTTAAGACCCGTGCAACCGCACTTGTTACCCCACCACTCCAGTTCATTGCTTGGGAACAATACAGTGCTGTATGCCAATAGAGAAGTTGCATGATTTTTTTTATAATGAAAATCGATACAGCATCAAAAAAAAGTTATAAAAATGTAAAATTACGATTTTTTTAATGTTAATACAGCGAGAAAATAAATAATTTCATCGGTGTGGAATTTGGATATTTCAAAATGGCAGTTATTTGGCGCCATTAACTGTGACGTTTTCCGTTATGATTTGTCCATCGAAATTAATAACAAACTAGAAGGTGCATTCGACTAGAGAAAGTGACACAGAGAGACTTGCGTGCACTATTCCATCCTTTTTCTCGGTCTGTGTACAGACGGTTAAGCCAATCGGACGTTTTCTTCAACCAATCAGATCTTGTCAGACAAGGACGGAATAGTTTCGTATATCTAAAACAATTTCGATGGGTTTGTCAAATGTCAGTTTATTGTTTACTGTTTACAGTCAGTTTGCCAAGTTCTTGTTTGTGGTGTTATCGTGTTATTATTTGGTTAATGAGCTAGTGAACAACATTGTTATGACTTATGAGTTTCAAATAATATTGCATTGTGCCCAGGGTTGGAAAAAACAGTTTTTTTCATTTTAAACAAAAAACAGTTTTTTTTGTTTAGAACAGGTTTTTTTAAAGTTTTAAATGGTATGCATAAAACAGGTTTAAAATGTTTAAAACTATATTCAACTAAAATTAAATGGTGCCAGGCACACTATGTCTGCTACTACTAGTTGATGTCAGATGGCGCTCTTAAACGAATTTTATAGCACTCAAATAAAATGCTCAGTTTAGTGCACGTGACCACTATATCGGAATTATTTATCGGAATGGACCATTATCGACACTTTTCCTGCTTTTCCCCAAACTCCAAAATAATACATTTATTTAAAACATCGCACTGTGTTTTAAACTATGTTTTAAACAGTTGTTTAAAACATAGCAGTATTATATGTTTTAAATATTTGTTTAAAACACAGTGCGATGTTTTAAACATGTTTTAAACATGCCAACCCTGATTTTGCCTAAATGTATCACTACAAATATGGTAATTTTACATTCAAGATTCTCCAAAATTAGTTCGCAGACAGAAGTTAGCAAGAGGTTAGGACACTGCGTCTACTTTGGACAAATTATCCGACTAACGTCGTTGACTTCACGTCAATAAGAAACCATTTGCAGTCACGTGGTTTTGTTACGGCATAATCTAAATATTAATTTTACGGAAAATAAATTTTATTTTGAATTTCTTTTGTTATAATCATTTTCTGCGTAATGGAAATTAAGAGCAAATCACTTTTTCAAGCATTTTAAAATTTCATGCATCTTCTCTATGGTGCAATTGGAACCAACAAAGCAAGAATAGGCGCCCTATGCAATTGGTACACTTTACAAGGAAATAGTATCTGCTTAACAAAGGACCCCGGAACAATACCCATGAAAATGGTGTTTCTGTGGAATTGGCTGGAACTTTGCTATTTTGTAGTTCAAGTCATGCTGATCAAAAGTTCCTATCACATCGAGCCGATCCTATGGACAGTTTTTGAGATACAACTTGTCAAAGTTAGGTAATTTGCGTCATTTTAGACATTCAAGAATTTTTTACTCTTAAATTGTTAACTTTAGCAAAACACTGCGAGGGTCAAAATACTTTTGTTCAAGTCCAATAAAGCTCAAGAATTTTTTTCAGAATTTTTTATCAACTTTTAGCTTAAGTAATGCTGAATCCGACTCTAGCCTCAGAATTGGCCTACCACGTCAGGATTTTGAAATATTTGAGGTTAAGTACTTCAAAAATGGCTTTTTTGTCTGCTTTTGAAGTTATATATAGGATTCAAAAATTTTTTCAGCTTATTTCTCATAAATGTATCATTTAGTACTATCCTTCCTCTTTAAAATAAGCTTTTGAATAGTCACCTACATGTTTCATCGCAAAGTTATAGCCATTTTAAGGTGACATGAATTTGAAACCATGATCCCCTATAACTGAACAATGTTGATTCGTTTAGAGTCGTTTGGGTTATCCCCTCTGTTGTGTTAAATCTAGATTCGTTTAAAGTGGTTTGTTTAAGATTGTTAGATTGTAGGGGATCATGGTTTCAAATTCATGTCACCTTAAAATGGCCATAACTTTGCGAGGAAACATCGTAGATGACCAATCGAAAGCTTATTTTAAAGAGAAAGGATGGTACTAAATGATGTATTTATTAGAAATAAGCTGAAAACATTTTGAAATCCTATACATACTCTTCAAAAGTAGACAAAAAAGTCATTTTTGAAGTACTTAACCTCAAATATTTCAAAATCCTGACGTGATGGTCCAATTCTAAGGCCAGATTCGGATTCAGCGTGAAAAATTACTTCCGAAATGAAATTAGGTAATCGCTGGGTGGTGATCCAGATGTGGTATTATGGCAGTAAGTGGCGATCTAGTGGAAATATGTGGCGATCCTAGTGGTAATGCATGGTAGTCTGGTGGCATTATTGGCGACCGACTGGTGGTTTGGTGGCAGCATGTGGCGATCAACTGGCGATTCAAGGGAATTCTGTTGCAATTTGGAGTAACAAAGTGGTAATATAAGGGGATATTACCTAAAATGGCTGTATTTCGTACCCCAAATTTCGCGTGAGTTACCCCTCGGTACAAATAGTAACATAAATAGTATAAACATATTGTGCAGAAGTAAAATAATTAATTGTATGAAACAACATATAACCGTAAAAGACAAGAAACTTTATGAACATCACTACATTTTCAGATATTCAGTAAGGGAGTAAAATTTAATAAACACTTATTTAGTGCTGACTTATATTTATTAAAATTACTAAGTTCTCCAAACAGTGATATAAACTATCGTAGCAAATAATACATTGCTCTGCATGAGAGTTTTGTCCAATAGAAAGTCTCGAAAATGGTAGATACAGATTATTTCTATTGCGTGTGAGAGTTGCGGAAGTACCCAAAAAAGAAGTACACTCCTGTGCAATAAAATCCAGTACACCTATTTTTCGCTATATTAAATCGTTCTTTATTTATTTGTCAGTGTCAGTGTCATATGTTCGCAATGCCAAAATTAACTGAACATGAGAGAATTTTAATTTCAATTTTTACATTTGTTATAAATCGAAATCATCCCAACACGAAAAAATTTTAATTGTTTCTAAAATTGAAGAGAGATGGTCTATCAGAGCAGTTGCTAACCATTATCAATTGAATAAAAGTACTGTTATGCATGTGAAGTGGGAGGAGGAAGACGTAAAGAGAAAAGACGGTTCAGGTCGGTCGAGAAGTTCAAATCTCGTTCAAGATGAAGCACTCCTTGGCTATTTGAGGAAAAATCTGTTTCGAACAGCAGGAGACGCTGTGTTCATGACAAATTTTTCAGCATCAAGGTCAACAGCTAGCCGAAGGATAGAAAAATCGGAAATAGAAAACTGTACAAGTGCCAAGAAAACCATATTAACAGAAGAACAGAAGCAAGCCCGCATTATGTTTTGTTTAAATTGTGTCTATCGCCCATTGGAGTTTTGGAACAATGTGTTTACTGATGGAAAAGTTTTTCAGTCTTGTAATGACAGACATATGTACAAAATATTAGGTTACATTATTTACACAATAAATACAAACGCAGTTATATGCATTTTTCAACGTCAATTTTTTTACATTTGTTATAAATCGAAATCATTCCCATCGAATGGTGTAAAAAAGTAAAAAAAAAAACAACAAAAATAGGTATGTTTTTCTTCTGGATTAACATTATTCAATACATTACTTTTGACGTTTCACAATCAATGTCAGTTTTTTATAACCTATACGATAATAAAAAAATCTAAATTCCAAAAAGACTGATTCACACCATTTAATATTGGGGAAAACTGGATTACTTGATTTTTCAAGTGTACGGGATTTTATTGCACAGAAGTGTACTTATGTACAAGTACTAAAAAAAAATTGTACTTGGCCGTAAGTACAATTTCATTAGGAACAAATTGTACTTAAGTACAAGTGTAGTAAACGCAAGATATAAGATAATTGTTTTATTGCCGACCTTATTCCTTCGTCGGCATAACCGGCGCTTTTGATATTTTATAATAGGACTTCTCTTATATCTTTTGTGTTTACTATACATGAAGTTCAAAATGGATCTTAAGTAGTTTTAAAAAGTACCAAGTACATTAAACCAGCATGTACCTGAATGTTAGTAATGACCTTAATATTGCTCGCAAAAACGAACTGCCACCTCTATTTTTTCCACCCCCCTATGTCCGGCAGGTGGATAATTCACTCAAACTGTTTTTTTTTTCATCAAGTGTACGTAATTATCTATGCGACTACAAAGTTCCCGTTTCTAGATGTCCTCGCATATAAGAAAAATGATGGATCATTAGGACACCAACACATACAGACAGAATCTAAACGTGCAATCTCACCACCACCCAGCAGAGTAGCTGGCCTTCGTCAACACACTGGTACACAGGGCAAAACAAAAATGTGAAGAAGAACATCTCCAAGAAGAATACCAGATTTTAAAGACTCCCTACGAAAAATGGATATAAATCCAGGGATATAAACAACGTCTTCAGGAAACAAAATTTAGCCAGTACAAAAGAAGAAAAGACACCCTGTATACCAATTCACAATTTTAAAATTCCCTGACTTTTACAGGTTTTCCAGGACTTTTCAACAATTTCAGAAAATTTTTCTGCTTCAAAATGAAAATTGAGTGGGGGAAGGCTAATGGAAAACATTTTTTGACGATAGGAACAACTTTGGATATAAGTAGTTTTCCCTGGCCAAACTTAAATTCCCTGACTTTTCCAGGTTTTCCCTGTTTTCCAGAAAGTATACGCCCTGAAAAGAAACATACGGTGACTACTTACCTACCATATATACAAGGTTGTACAGACAGAATTGGAAGAATTCTAGAAAAGAAGAACGTCAAAGTAATCTACAACGCGAAACAGAAAATCGGACAACAGTTTCCTAAATACAAGTCACCAGAAAATAGAGATGGCAATTTTCCCAAAAATGGGTTTTTTCCTGGAAAGGAGTTAAAATAATATTTTTTTAATTTACCGCCAATTCCTTTCAGAATTTTTTAATTAGTATTCATTAGCATTAGCATTATTAACACTATTAGGTATTTGGAGAAAATTCACACCCACGCCAAATGATCAAACAACGAAATTTTGAGGACTAAAAGTTATGTTAGAATTGGGTTGTTGACGAATTTTCAAAAATGGTGAAATATGGTAGTGGAGGACTCAATTTAGTTATATATTTAATTTGGAAGAAAAATTCTTAGCGCAACATATTTTAAAAAATTGTTAAACTTCGACTATTTGAATGTGCCGCGAAAACGGTAGTAAATAAATAAATAAATAAATATGTTTATTGGTCTTTTTAACTATACAGGATTATAGATAAGACATGTCAACAGTATACCATATTAATGGCTAATTTATAAAACATTTAATTACCTAAAAAAAAATGTAAAAAGTAAGACACATAAGTGTAAATACATGCATATATAATACGCGAGAATAAAATGGTATATACAAAGAAAAATTATAATAAAAACATAGCGTGTCAGATATATCGTTCAAAATATGACAAACAATATAAAGTGAAATAAAATAGCAACATAAGTAACAAAACTTTAAAACATGGATCAGGTGACTGATTTGTAAAAAAAATATGAACTCATTTATGGAATAAAATGAATTGTCTATTAGAAGTTTTTTTAGACGGTTTTTAAAACCGATTAACGATGTGCAGTCTTTTATCTCGTCCGGTAAAAGATTGTAAATGCGACATCCAGAGTTTATGGGAGACTTTTTGTAAAATTCATGATTGTGTTTTTTTAGACAAATTAAATTCTTTCCTCTTGTATGATAATTATGAAAGTCTCCGTTATGTATAAATTTATTTTTGTTTACATGAATATATGCCAATAGTTTCATCAGATATATCGATGCCATCATAACGGCAGTTAGATGTGAACTTATAAGCAGAACAGATGAAGACGAATAAGTTGACATTGCTGACAAGAAAGAAAATAACCTCATATGTCAAAAGTAAATTTGACGTTTAGCTAGCAGTGATTGATGTTTGCAGTTATTGTTAATATTTTTTTACACAACGACTAAGGCAGTATACCTGTAAAAGCTAATTCTGACATTCTACTTGCGGTAGATATATTTATGGTCAGCGAATTTTTAAAAAGAGACGATCGTTTTGACATAACAATGGTTGGAAGTGCAAAAGCTGCAAGGTACTTACGTTACAGCTGCTATAGATAGTACAAACTATTGTAATTTCTGCAAGAACTTCCTTTATCTTATCTTATTAATATTACATAATATGTCTAATATGTATTTTATTATTTAATTTAGATGAATTTGTTAACTATACTTTGTATTTTATTAAATATTTCCTTTTCATTGTTTTATTTCCTATTAACTATATACATGCGTATCTAACTGAAAACAACAAAATAAGTTTATCTAAGTACTAAAGAAATTATTTATTATCCATTGATACTCACTTCTAAGAAGAGTCAGAATGAGACTTACAAAGATATCAAGAAAGGTCTGTATTATAACAAAAAATAATAAATAGGTAAGTACTTTATGCTAGTATCTATCTAAGCAATAAACAATATGTATTTATAACACACATAATTCAAAGGGCATTTATAACTACAATCCAACGCATTCGTAGCCATTTCCGACTGATTGTATTCACCGACTTTAGACGACTTTCACAGTTTGTTTTATATAGTTTTTCAACGGCGAGTTTTTAAATTTCCTTTCTTAATTTATTGATCAGGTTATGGGGCGTCTAGGGAGCTTCATAAATAATCAATAGCTAACAAAAACAATTGCACTTTATTCCAACATAAACTAGATAAAATACGTAAAAGCAGATTAAAGCCATTTCCCTCCTTTTAGGAAGTCAAAGCATGAATAACATTCTAATCTAGAGCCGTTAAGAATACAGTAATTCACCGTTTTATCCACCAGTTTGGGGGGTAATTTAAATTTGTAACAGCTAGAACGCCACACAAGTCTTGTAATGCGGCCGTTTTTCCTACAACATAAACCCATATTAAAAATCAAATTCCTACATTAAGATACAACTTACCACAAATAAAACGCTTAGAATTCATTGTAATTTGTTACTTTACTTGACATTGAAATGGTCTCCACAATAAGAAGACTTGGTCCTTCTCTGGTGGCTTTGAATCATTCATTATTACGTTCAGCGTTTCTAATTGGAACACAACAGTTTTTCTGGTGAATTGGTGGTATTATTTACACAGTACGGCAGAAAACACTATCTGTACTTATATTTATCCATAACTAGATGCTGTTAAACTATACCGAATTGTAACCTATGAACGTCAGTTGAATTTGACGTTAAATATAATGTCAGATTAAACTGTCGTGATTGTCTTTTTTCTCCGTCGCTATCAGCGAGTTTCTAAATTAGTACCCGTTTCTAGTCGTTTTATAACTAACTTCTCTACAGACTGCCGTT
Organism: Rutpela maculata; assembly: GCA_936432065.2. Lineage (NCBI taxonomy): Eukaryota > Metazoa > Arthropoda > Insecta > Coleoptera > Cerambycidae > Rutpela > Rutpela maculata. Next base: position 141,148,795 of record OW386293.2, on the reverse strand, counting down.
ATTATGTCATCTCCGTTTTAAATGCATGTATTTTTGTAATTAATATTATAATATTATAAGACTTTCTTTTCAACTTCTATATGTTTCTAATGATTTTTTATGAATAATTGTTATTGTTTAACATAGATTCCCCTCAAATTTTAATTTAGTGCAACAACCCAATTGGCGGTAAATTCAAAAATGGGTTTTAACCCTCCCAGGGAAAAAACCATTTTTGGGAAAATTGCCATCTCGACCAGAAAAATTCGACTTTCCAGGAGTTTATAGTATGCCCTGTTCGCATGGACAAGTTTACAGTGGAGAAACCAAAAAACATATAAACACCATGCGCAAAGAAAATCAGTCATACAAAAGAGGAAAACGCTAAATCTGCAGTTGCTGAACACTCTAAGGAAATGAAGATGAAAATGACAAGGCCAAGACATTAGCGCACACAAGAAACGACTGGCCGAGGAGATATAAAGAAGCTTCAATAACATCCAAATAATATCAACTGCGACGCTGGCGACATAGAAATCGATGTTCCGGATTACTAACCACACATCGTCACAGGAACTAATAAAAGTACTGACTAGGAACAGAGTCTGATGGTGACATTTTGCGGAGGTCCTATGTTCCATAATGGAATGACGGGACCGAATGAATGAATTTCTAACATTGAAAATGTAAATTTACATGTAAACGACCCGCTAATACCTGTCTATTCACTGGGACCAGCTTGTACAGTTCCTAAGCATTTAGCATGTAAAAGTGGGTATGTCATTTTAATCAAAGTCTAATACAAATGACCTTCCTGTGGGCACCGCATGTCCCTCGTGGTCCTGTCGAACTTTTGAAATGTGGGTCAAATTATACCCATTGGGGCTCAACGCATTAAGCACAAGATACCCTAAAAAGTTAATAATAAATTATACTTACATTAACTGTGTCTGGAATTGAGCGTAAAAAATGTTCAAGCGAGTTGTACCCCAATCTTTGATAGGGTATCGGTTCCCCTATAGTGTTCGTATAATCCTTACTCAGCTGGTACAGCGTAACAGCCAACGGTGTCGATGTCAATAAGCTTGTTATGTACTTCTTCGTTTTGGTTTCTAAACTATTCTCCTGCAAATCAATCCATTGTCACAATCACAAACAGAAATTAAATATTGGTACTCACCATCTCAAAATGTTCAAAAAGTAAAACTAGGTTTCCAAAAGAATAAAAATTACTGAATAGGCATATATAAACACAAGACGACTCATTGAATAAGTTCTACGTTTTACCGCACTTATCTACATCTTTTCTTTTCTGCTCAATCAGTAAAACGAACTCTTCGTTGCCAAGCACCTCAACACCAAAAAAATCTTTAAAACTAGGACACAAACTAGTAAATATTAAAATGGCGACTCATGCGCGGTAACAACCTGTCGCAATGCCTGATGCCTGTCGCGGAATGTCGTCGCACGTGCAAATTTTGAAGGCAATGCCACAGAAGAAATTTTTCTTCTTGGGCAGATTTCTAAATTCACCGGTGGATCGCACCGGTAAGCAATAACATTATTTGATTGGCTAATTTGAAACAGATAGCCAATCAGCTTCGTATTTTGTCCACCTGGTTCGTCCACCGGTGAATTTAGAAAAGTGCGGCTTCTGTGGCAGTGTGCTGTTGTGTCAAAATAGCTGTATTTTCATGAGTGCCTGTCATTAACCAACACGGTATAGGTTTCACCAAGATATATAGAAAATAATATATAAGTCTTTAATCTATGTATAGAAATGCGAAGATGTAAAATACAATAGGCTTCTTGCACAAAATATAATTTTAGCATTTTTAGAATCTTTACTTAATACAAAACACAGTGGTGTGTAAAGGATTTTTTCTTTTACAGACGGTATTCAGCATTAAAGTTTGAATAAATCCGTTAGGCGCGCAAACATCGTGTGACGTCATGCGTCAGGAGACGCACAGCGCTAGAATATGTTATACATATATTATAATGACCGCTTTCTTTTCACCGTGTAGAGTTGTCCAGAGTCGCCCACTACAACTTACTTGCTCTTTTTTCTGCTCTTTTTTCCAGCTGACTATACTGACAGCGACCTTATAAACCGGTCTAATTTGGAAGTTAGGGAGGTCATTCGACGCAGAATGTAATGCTCTTCAACTTTGAATACAGTAATATTTTCCGTACGAAGCGTCGTTTGCAAGATATGAGCGAAAAACCAGCAAAACTCCGAAAATTTCGAGGTTTTTTGCGTTTTTCGACCTGAGCCTGAGCCGGTACTGCTACTAGGCAGATTCGTGTTCAGAACCCCAAAAAACATATAATTCCGTTGAGAAACCTTCTACCGAAAAACTACCATTTAATCAGGCTAGAAGACTAGTGTATACCATATTTTATTTTCCGCATGTCATGGTAAATCACTCTGTATATGGATTTGTCACATTGACAGTTTTGAAATGCCAGAAGAAGTTCAACCAATACGTTTTCGAAAACCACTACTATTTTATGTGGCCTTTTTTTTATTTACAGCTGTGACCCTAGTGGGGAGTGTTGTTGTCGTGTTCTTCAAGGCAAGAAAAGAAAAAGAATGATATTTGTTATAAGGAAATTTCGGTCCAACAAGATATCGCCCTGTTACTAACTGTCAGCTGTCAAATTTAAAATCGTACTTTTTTTTATTTGAGGTTATGTTATGAAGAATTGAACTTTATTATAATATGCTATAAAAATGCTAAACCTGACTCTAGTAAGTTGCAGTAAGTTTAAAAATGTAAATTTTATGAACAGAGTGTTAATAAGGAAAGCGTATGCAACGTCAACACAACCGGCTGTTCAAAATACAGAGGAAAGCTACGAGAAGCAACTAAAGGACTTTGAAACACTTTCAAATATAACTAAAAAAGTACGTACAAAGAAGCCTCAGAAACCACCCTTCGCCAAAAATCTCTTCGTGGGAGTCTTCGACACTGACATTTTGGCTTACCCAGAACTTGAGAAGGAACATGTCGAAAATCTCGAACAGAACGTAACTCCCTTAAAAAAATTAATGATACGGCAACATATGGTTGATTGTAATACGCTGTCCAACAAGCATTTTAGACAAAATTTATCGGATTTTAAAGCTATCGGTCTGCAGGCCTCCCAATTTTTAGATGGTCGGGAATGTAACGTTACAGAAAGCAGTAGGTTTTTAGAAGTGCTCTCTGTTCATAACTTACGGGATAGTATAATTTGTAATGAACAGCTAGGAGTGCAAATGTTAGTAAAGTTTGCGAGTGACCACTTGAAGAAGAAATATCTCAATCGAATAATGAAAGGAGAATTGTTAACTGCGTTTTGCCTGTCTGAAGCACTATTGTCTGACATTAATTCGATAAAAACCAAAGGAACGTTGTCCAGTGACAAAAAAACTTGGGTAATTATATTTACTTATTATCACAAGAACTGTGGGAGAATGTTTTGTTTTGCAGGTTTTAAATGGCACCAAATCCAGGGTTGTTAATGGCTTGTCCGCCGATGTATTCATAGTTGTCGCTTTAACAGAAGTTGTTTCAAAGGATTATATAAAAGAGGCAAAATTGACGGCGTATGTTGTCGATGGAGATTCCCCTGGAATAACTGCCCAAAAAATAGACAGTAGTGGCATAGAAGTAGCTGATGTAACTTTTCACGATACAGCAGTACCAGAAGGTAGGTAAGAAATTAATTTCTGTGTTCTGTGTTTTATTTGTCCATCTGGGATTGCGGTAGAGGTTTCTTAGAACATTCTCTATATATCATATTTTTTAAATAACCCCCTAGTCTGCAGGGGTTATATCAGGAGATCTAGCTGGCCACAAAATAGGACCATTATTTCCTAAAAATTAAACGATATCTAAACTACTTTGTTGTTTATTAATGTCCAGTTAGGTAAATTAATTGTTAGTTATCAATTTAGTTAACTTAGTTAAATTAGACATTGATAAACTAGTCCTGAGTGATATATACCTAGATACCTATCCAATCCTCTCCAAATTGAGCATTTAAATAATTTCGTGTTTCATTTGATGTATGACCTGGGGCGCCATTTTGTTGGTAAATTAATATTTGAAATTGTCTTACAGGCATATTGTCTACAAAGGGCTCTATTTCTTGTTGTAGAATGTTAATAAAATTTTCGGTATTCAAATTACCGTGAAGAAAATGAGAACCTATTATTTGGTATCCAATAGAACCGCACCATACACCAAATCTAAATTGACCTTGAGGATTAACTGTAGCTGTTACGTGAGGATTTTCATGAGCCCAGTGGTGGTTTTTGTGCAGATTAAAAATTTCGGCACTGATTATATGGGACCCGTCTGTCCATATAATTGTTCCTTCAAATTCTGACACTTCACTGCACTGACACAAAAACCACTACCAAAAATCGAGACGCCTTTGGAGGTCGTTTGGGTATAGATGGTGACTAATCCTAATTTTGTAGGGTTTGAATTTATTTTTTTTTAAGCGACGCAACACAGTTGTTTTTGGAATTCCTAAATTTTCCCGTATTTCGTGAGACGATATATTAGGATTTTCTCTTACAGTTTCTAAAACAATATTTTCTACAGCTTCTTCACCTGCTTTATTTTATATTTTTGCTGGAGGTTTTACAAAAGATCCAAACTCTTTTAAATTTTGTTACAGCCTTTTGAATAATTTTATGTCTGGCTCTCTTTTCTGGATATCTAAAAATATTGTTTAGGCGGCAATTTTGGCACAAAGTTTTGCTGTCTATAACTAAACTATTAAAATAAAGCTCAGAAGCTAAATTTGAATCTTCTCCGCATTCTGTAAAACACTTAATCATATTATATTTTTCACCATTAGAAATGCGATAAATATGCATAGACAATTCAAATATTTATTGTAGTTTAGTTTTTCCTATTTTCGGCATTTTCTATTTTATATTATAAGAAGTGTTGTTTTTAATAGTTTTCCTTGGCCTCCTGATAAATATATATTAAATTTTTCGAATATTAACCACTTTTTCTGGAGATAAATATGACATATAATATATCAATTATGTAAGAAAATTTGATGAGTTACTCATAATTCATCAAAATGTTCAATGTTTAGCAAATAAAACACTACAAATAGGGCACTTTCTGAAGGAGACTTCTTGTGATATAATATTATTGAGTGAACACTGGATGTCAGAAGATGAAATTAATTCAATACATTTTGATAGTTTTAAATTATGTGCCTCCTACTGCCGCGAGAAGTCTAAGCATGGCAGTGTTGCAATTTTTTGTAGAACAAATTTAAAAACTAAAGTTCTAGACTATCAGAATCTCTCCGTATCCAATGTGTTTGAGTGCTGTGGAATAGAAATTATTGGCACTAATATAAATGTAGTAGCTGTTTATCGTCCACCGAATAGTGATACTTTTCTTTTTTTAAATAATTTTGGTAACCTTCTAGATTCTTTCTTGCATAGTAATAAGTTTTTGTTGATAGGTGGAGATTTTAGTATTGATTTTAAGATGAACTCTACTCTACTTCATGACCTAACACTTACTTTGAATTGTAACAATATGTACACAACAATTCATGAGTCCACTAGGGTGACACCCTTCTCCAGTAAATGCATTGATAACATAATAGTAAGTGACAAGGATAAAGTGTTTGAAGCAGATATTATAAAGAGTAACCTATCAGATCACTATGCACAATATGCCATTGTAATAGGAGAAGTGTCAAATGTTGATGAAAGCATTAAATTTAAACGCTTTTTTTAGTGAAAACAACATCAACAATTTCTGTCATTTACTAAAAATACTTGCTGGGCGGAGGTTTATGCAATCCCAAATTGCAATATAGCTTTTAAAACATTTGTGGAGACTATTTCTTTTCACTTTGAAACATGCTTTCCAGCAGAGAAAAATTACAAATAAACCAAATAAAGCCTATTCAGTACCAATTTCTAATCAGAAAATAATTGAAGCTAAAAAACAAGTATCACTTTTTGCAGACCTAAGTAGACAATACCCTCAGTTTAGAGACAGTTTTAAGGCAGCAAATAACGAATACAGACATATTTTATCAGACTTTTTTAAAGACCGTAATGACAAGTTGGTTATGTCCTCAAAAAATAAGAGCAAGGCTATGTGGAACATACTAAATAATACTCTAGGAAGATCAAAAAATAATAATAAAACCGGTATACAAATAAAAGAAAATGACAAGCTTTTAAATGATAGTGAACTAACAGAAAAATTCAATAATTTTTTTATAAATGCTCCCAAGTTTGTTACCTCTAACTTACCTCCATTATTGACTTCCACTTTATAGATAAATGTTTGGAAGTTTGGAATCACTCATTATTTCTTCGGGCCCTTTCCGAGGAGGACACTTTAGATTTAATTAAAAAATTGAAAAACTCCAACTCTTCGGGACACGATGAAATATCAAATATATTATTAAAACGTATTGCTATATATATCATTAAACCTTTAACCTATCTGATAAATCTGTCTCTTGAGCAGGGAATGTATCCATCGGATTTAAAATTGTCAAAAGTTATTCCGTTATTTAAAAAAGGCGACCCAAACTTGTTTGAGAATTATAGGGGCATTAGCCTTTCTCCTAGTATGTCAAAAGTTTTTGAGTCTGCAGTAAACTCTCAGCTAATAAGTTTTTTAATGATGCATAATAAGCTTTCTCCCAGTCAGCATGGTTTTACAAAAGAAAAAAGCATAGACACTGCTTTAAGTGATTTTGTAAATGGTATTGTAACATCCATGGACAAAGGACAAATAGCTCTGGGACTCTATAGATTTTTCAAGGGCTTTTGACTGTGTAGATCACTCTATATTATTGACAAAACTTGAGAAATATGGAGTTGGTGTTGCTCATGATTGGTTTGCATCATATCTTGCAAATAGAAATCAGCAGGTCTGTATTGAGGATGTTGTATCTGACTCGCAAACTATCAGCTTTGGAGTACCTCAAGGGTCTATATTGGGGCCCACACTTTTTATTATTTATATCAATGATATGCTGAATTTTATTCAACATCCATCATGTTTGACAGTTTCGTATGCTGATGATACGAACATTTTAATAAAATCTAATACCCTAGCTGATGCTGAAGACTGTGCAAAAACTATATATGATAAAGTAATTTTGTGGACTGAAAATAATAAACTGTGTATTAACTAAAGTAAAACAGCCTGTATTATCTTTAGAACATTGCAGTCTGATATTGTCTTCAACACTAATATCCTTTTATCTCCTATTACAAGCGTGAAGTATGCCAATGAATCGAAAATGCTTGGTTTGAAAATTGACTGTAGCCTTAAATGGTCTAATCACATTCATGATATGTGTGGAAAACTGTCAAAGATCTGTTATGCATTGGCGATAACATCTAAACAATGTAGCCTGTCAATAGTAAGACAACTTCTTTTCATTCTTGCATAAAGTACGGTATAGTGCATTGGGGTTCCTCATCCGAGGCAAATAGAGTTTTTTTTACTGCAAAAAAGGGCAATACGTATAATAGCCAATCTTGGATATAATACTTCCTGCAGGGAAGCCTTTAAAAGCTTAAACATTCTTACCTTGAACTCTATTTACATTTATGAGTTGTCATGTTTTGTTTACAAAAACAGAATCAAATTTAACGAGATTAGAACTGATCATCCATATAGCACTAGGAAAAAAGATCTCCTTTTACCAAAAGAACACAGAACGGCTTTATACCAAAAAAGTCTTTTTTTCATGGGTTCTAAATTTTTTAACTGTTTGCCTGAGCATATTAAATCTGACATTTTTTAAGTTTAAAATGGCTTTAAAATCAGTTTTGTTGGACATAAACAGCTATAATGTTGACGAATTTTTACAAAATGTTTGACTACTTTTCTCTAGTTTTTTTTTTTATTATTTGTGAATTATACCCTATAATATTTTCAATTGCTCACTGTTCACATGTTTTTTGTGTGTATATGTTTTTATAATGTTAATTGTGATCTTTTTCTTTGTATTTCTACCGACAATATTTCTTAACTGCGCTTTGTACAGTTTCTGAAATTAGTAAATATTATTATTATTATTATTATTATCGTTGGATAGCTAATTTAAGTTGTGATAGAATAATGAAATAATTTACAGGGTGTTCCATTTAAAAAAACAAAAGTTAAAAAACTGAGGCTTGCATAATTTCCTTCTTATCAGCAATGGATTCTACTCAAAAAAGTGCCTTGAGAAAGTGTTACTCGCTTTTCCATTCGACACTTGGTAATTGAGATAATGAGATCATCCAAAAGTGCCAATTTTCCAAAAACGCTCTGTAGTTCAGTTGTCGAAAAAGAAAGGCAACCACGGTTTGCTTCTCGAAAATCGAGATCTATATTGGTTTTTCTCTATCTGCCATAGTTTTAGAGAAAACCCCAAATCTCATCTAATTTGGTCCACCCTGTACATGTCCTAGGTTTTTCTGCAAAGGGTAGATAATATATATTTCCATTAAATTAGCCCATGCCAGCTGGATGACGGCTGTTTATAATATACTATAATACGATATTATCGTTTTTGTTATTTTTGCTGTTGTCTACTAGCCCACCAATACAATAATCCGTAACTGCTTTTTAGAGAACATCATCGGTGAAGTTAATAAAGCCGAATCCATTATTACGTCCATAATAAGCGAATTCCGGCTAAGTGCAGGCCCGGCCTGCATTACTCTAACAAAGAAAATACTGAATAATCTAGCCAAAAATATTCTTCAGCAGTCAGACGATACAAATCTGTTATACAAGACCGATGCGATAAGAGGAAAAATCGGACAGGTGAGATTAAATACCAAACCAAACTGGACTTTTCTCAGGTTGAATCTTTCAGGCGGCTATGAATCTGTATGCCATGGAGAGTGTGTTATATTTGACGACGGGTCTCACAGATAACTACGAAAATCAGGACTGTATGCTAGAAAACGCTATTGTGAAGGTTCATATACTCTTCCACAATGTCGTTTTTAATAATTTTCATAAAAGTGTTTGTAGGTTTTTTGTTCGGAAAATTGCTTAAATACCTCCATGGCTACCCTGGATTTAATAGGAGCCCAAGCCATGTCTGATTCACATTGGGCCAAAGAAACTCATAAGGAGGCGTTGCGATATTTGACGTTACATGAAACCAATGATAGTTTGAAAATTCTTATAGCGCTGTTGGGTCTCCAATACGCTGGGGTAAGTATCAGGAAATCTCGTTTCAATAACGGCTCCCATAACACATGTAGTATACATCTGATACTAAAGCCGGGTATTTTCCCACATAAATTAAAAATTACTGAAGTAGTACCTATTTTTAAATCAGATGCGGAAAAAAATAAAAAATTATATTAGGCATTTTCTTATCGCAGTGATGTCTACTGCAGTATTTTATTCATAAAACCTGGCAAAGGAAAAGTGCAAACCAATGTTTACTCCACCCATCAAATGCAGCAGCTAGGACTGAAAGAAATTCTGTTCTTGCATGCTTTTACTGGCTGCCATTCAACATCTGCAACATTCCTGAAGAGTAAACTTGGTTTTATAAAACTTTACATCAGGTGACTTTGCATTTGTAGCAAGCGAGATCAAGATCATTCCTCTAGCTCCTACCATTTTTGAGGAAAAAAAAATATATAGGCAGATACAGATTTGAGGGGTAGGCATGATTTCTCGAGGTGGGTCTGTTCGAAAATCTACTTATTTTGACTAGTTCTATTCATGGTTAAAAGGATTTGCTATTACTCAAAAGTAGAAATATGAAAACACCTAATTCACTAAGAAATAACTCGTTTTTTGATTATAATGACCTTTTGAGGGCCGGTTTATCAGTGCACGGTTATGTACTTTAGCCGTTGGTCAAGAATTAGCTGTTGGTCATATTAACGTCAAACTGTTTATTAGTGTTCCGGTTAACCCAAACCGTAAGGCAAAGTCGCGGCTACTTTAACAGACGCTTTTTTTGCCTGTTATGGAGATAGCTGGAGGCTGTTGTTTACATGAATAAAGTAAGGTTATAAACCGTTTGTTCGTGTTTGTGTCAAGAAAATATAAAAATCAAATGTATTTTGAAGAAATCGACGTTAGTGAGGAAGATGAGAACTTTTTTTGATTATGAGAGAAGACCTTATACAGTTAATAGTGGAGTCAATAGAGGCTGAAAATATGCATTATTTCGAAATAATTACGGGAAGCTTCGATTTTCCTAAAACCTTTTGATATCACTTTTACATAGCTTAAAGTACAAAGGGATAAACATATAATCGTGAGAAAATTGTTTATTAATTATTTAAACAAAAAGAAACTTTTTTTAACAAAATTATTATAAGTTGAAAAATTTAAAAAAAATTTAATTCAAATTGACATATAAGGGGGTTGTCGAGGTCGCTGAAACAGATTACGATGTCAAAAAATCGTAATTCAAATTGGCTGATCCAATATAGCCGAGTATCAAGCAATAAAATAATTCGATACACTATTCAATTCAAACACAATTTAAATTTTCACATAAAAACTTAAAAAGAAGCTGAGAAAAGTGTTATTGTACATAGCATTACTAGATGATCTATGGAAAAGTGCCCAAAATACTTTTAAATTGCTCTGCGGGCACACACAGAGCACAGCGTGTGGGGCAGGTGATACGTACCGCTTACCGCAAAGATGCTGTTTTACTTTCAATCTCTATTATTCAAGCATTATAATTTGACTCATAGCCCTGTACTACGTGAATATTTTTAATATGTTGTCGATATTTTAAACAGGATAAAAATTATAGAAACAATCAACATTAAGTCGATTTACCGAAAGAACTTGAGTTTTTCAATATTTCGTGAAAAGTATGGGTTTATATATATTCCAAAATTTTTTCATCATCAGATTTACTTATTTTGAGGTCCTACTATAAACATATGCTGCACAGGTAGGCTAAATAAATTTTTTTATAAAAGTTATTAACGTTTATTTTACCCATAATTTCACCCATTTTCGTAAAAAAACGGGGTTAATTAAATTTTTAAGGTAAATCCCCTTGAAGCGTCTTAAATTACAAATTTCAAGCTTTAAAAATTGCACCTACAAGATTTAATAACGCGAATTAAACCAGAGAAATAGGTGGTTAAAGTTATATATTAGTTATATATACAAAATTTTTCATCTTCTCAAAATTTTGATATCTTCAAAAATAACTTTTTGAGATTTTTTCACTCATCGGATCTTTTTATTACTTCAAGAGTAAAATGTAAAAGACCCAAGTTTTTATCTTCATATTTTTAGAAATGGTAGAGCTTTAATCTATTTCATCGCAAATCTTTTTATGTTCCTACTTCATATAAGTATGCACTATTCCTACATACATTCATAATTATATTTGAAAATATAATAATCCAATAACTGCATGTTTCTTCTTTCATTTAAGCTTTTGTGAGGTAAATTTCATTAACTAGTTGTCTCCGCGTTCCATTTTCGTGCGTTAAACAAAAAATCTGGAGCCTACATTTTGATCGCACAAAAAACTTCATATACATTTTTGATGTGAAATTTCCCGTACTTTCGAATGGCGCAATTACTTTTTGAAAGAAAAAATATTTTAAGATATATTTGACAAAGACTGGTACTCTGCAAATATTTTGTTTAATAAAAAATTACTCTCAAGGACTGTTGTTGGTAACTTTTGGTATATTGTTCCTGACATGTTCAGGGATATATCCTCAAAAGTTAACGCTTCCCAGAATTTTTCCGAAGTGAAAATCTCTATTAACTCCACTATAAGGAAAGAATCGATTCTTTTGAAGAATTAGACAATATAGAATTTCATAAAAGATTTCGACTAACAAAGTACTAAAATTTGCAGACCTTTTTAGTTTTTTATTGCTATTTTCCATTATCAGAAACGGAGTACCCAGAGACAGTTATCATTTATATTACAGACACAAGAATAAAAAGTACCAACCAAATTAGGATGAAAAATAACCGAAAATCTTAGGTTAGAAATTATGAATTTACATTGTTGCTTATTTACAAATATCTATTTCCTTCGGTGGTTTATCACTTCTACATTTTCATCTTTTTTTAGTTACTGAATTGGAAAACATATTTCTACTCGAAAAATAACTTTCTCTAAGTATTATTTTTAATCTGTTTAAACAATTTCCTTTAAAAAATACATGAAACACAAAATATAAACAGGTACATACTCTTTAAACATGCTACAAATTAGTATTTCCGGCAACATTGCCTACATCCCATCTGACTGAAACTCTGCTGCCAAATTTATATTTTATGTAGCTGACGGTTTTCTAACTGCCGGTTGGTCGAAGGCAGGATAAACACTTTTTAATTTAACAGAGACTTTAACAGCGAGCTATAATTGACTGGCAGCTATGTAACAGGAATATTTAACCGCGCACTTATAAACCGGCCCTGAGTAGGACATTTTTTGACGGCTTTGAGATTTTGAAACATCAGTATATCATCATTAATTTTATATCAAATTCAGCTTGTAACAACGAAACCCCCACGGAAGTCACAATAAGTGTATTAATGCACTCTACTAATACACATGTCACTTTAAGGTCTTGACTTAGTTACATTTTTAATGTAGTTAGTGTTACCTATGTTGGGGCCCCTGGCCGTGTTAAAAATTCCATGAAATTGCCATCTCATTGGGTAGGTATACCAAACCAACCTTACCAAAAATACCAACTCTTTCATTTTCCCAAGTATTAAACATACCTTGAATACCGTCAAAGACACAAGTATAATGTCTGTATATTAAGTATCAATGTAAATTACTAAAATCGGTAGATCCACTAAAATTGCAGTTCAAAATATAAGTAACAATTCGGTATCATTACCTTTGTCGGCATTTTTATCCTTTATCAACCTTTGTTGGTACGAAGGCCGAAATATTCCTTATATTTAGCAAAACACACGTACTGCACAGTCAGCACATAGCAATTGCAAGCAGTCAGTGACCAGTTCAGTGTTCAGTATGCAGTGTGCAAATAAATTTGTCGTCATTATTTGGCATATTATGGGAGTATATTAGTCTCGCCTCATTAGAGGAATGCGCTACTATTTTGTATACCCAATAGAATCAAGATTTGAGTTCTTAGTTATTAGAGGAATTGCATGTTTTAAGGAAAATTCACGATGCAAATTTCGGAAAGGCATGCCTTTCCCCTATTGAGCTGTTAAATAAGTTGATGGAACAAAACTATGAGGCGCCGTTTAAGACATTATTAGTATTACAAATATATATAATAGTTATTAAAATATATATATTTTTTCATAAAATATATTTATTCCGTTAATATATTTATATGTTTTGCAAATATATATATCTTTGTAAAAATATATATATATTTTGTTCACAAATGTATATAATTTCTGTTTTAACATATTTTTATAGAAGTGAGCTTCCATCGTCGCACGCTAGATGGCGCCATGCGTGCTAACTGTAGGTAAAATGCCCGCATTAAATCTGGCAAGGTAGCAATGTGGCGTGCTCTGATTTGTTTGTATAAAATATGAAATTAGAAACGGCATGTGTACGTTGTTCGGTTGTTCATTTCATTGAGGAAATTTTAAAAACCCGTAAATTTCAAATGTGCCATAAATAAGGTTAATGTTTACATGCAAAACGGAGCACGCCACATTGTCAAATTTAATGTGGGCATTTTACCTACATTTAACACGCATGGCGCCACCTACCGTACGACGATAAAAGCTCATTTCTATATAAATATGTGTTAGCAGAAATTATATATATTTGTGTACAAAATATATATATATTTTTACAAATATATATATATTTGCAACACTTATACATATATTAACGGAATAAATATATTTAATGAAAAAATATATATATTTTAATAATTATTATATATATTTGTAATACTAATAATGTCTTAAACGGCACCTCATACAAAACTTGAGCCCAATATTTCCGAATGTTCATGTGGCTCTACATATATTTTCATTTTATCTCTTCCAGTCACTGCTGCACAGGGAGAACGTGCTTTTTATACGCTAGCACAAATAAAAAATGTCTTAAAATCTATTATGTGTTAAAGACGATTGACAAGTTTAGGAACATTAGCTGCGGAACCAGTTTTGGCAAGAGAAACTTATTTTCACCCTGTGATCGAACCTTTTGCTAGTGCGAAAAGCGTTAATTTAGAATTGAAATTTAAAAATATATTTTGAGTCAGAATTTAGTTGTATTTTATTTTTTTTGTGATTTTTATTTTCAGTTGATCAGAAATCAGAAATCTTTATTCATCACAAAATTGATACAATGTACAGCATCAATTATCGGACTAGTCAAACAAAAGCTTAAAACTAAAAGACAAATCACTAACAGAATATACATTAAATTTAAAATTGAAATTCAAGACATACAAGATAAAAGATATGGTAAAATACATAAGATGTGAATAAAATACATAAAAACGTGAATAAATAAATTACATACAAAAATATATTATTTTTCTTTAGAAAAATTTTGTTTAAGGAATTCATCCACAGAATAGAATGACTCATTTACTAGAAAAGCGTGTAATTCTTTTTTAAATAAATTTACATTATCAAAGTCTAAGATACTTTTTATCCTGTTGTAACATATAACCCCTATATAACTTGGATTACATTGGCTTATTGAGAGTCTAGAATATGGCTGATGTATATTTTCCATATTTCGAGTACAATATGAGTGCGTGTCACTATTCTTTAAGAAGGATGTTTCGTTCTCCTTCACATACATTATCAACTGATAAAGGTAGAGACTTGGTAACGTGAGAATATTATATGATTTAAATATTTGCTTACAATGAGAAAGTGGGTGAGCATTATTCATACATCTTAAGATTTTCTTTTGTACTATGAATATCTTATTGAGGTAAGGGGAAGAGCCCCAGAATATCAGTCCATATTGTAACACAGACTGTACAAGACCGTAATAAAGCAGTTTTAATGTGTCAATTGTGACCGTATCTCTCAGCATTCTTATTGTATAACATATGCTACTTAATTTTGAACAGATTGTGTTTATATGATCTTCCCAGGTGAGTTTTTGGTCTATTGTTATTCCCAAAAATTTGATACTTTCAGTGGATTCTATTGTTTTTCCATCTATCATAATAAGAGGATCAAAATTTGGTTTTATATTTTTCGGTAAAAATCTCATATAGAGCGTTTTTTTAGCATTTAGATGAAGGCCATTCTGAATACACCAGTTACTGAATTCATTTGAAGCTATATTACTGTTTTGAATCAGATCACTTATATTCTTATTGGACATAATAATATTTGTATCGTCTGCATAGAGGATAATTTTGTTAGATGTAATACAAGTAGTTGGCAAGTCATTCATAAATATTATAAAAAAGAGAGGACCCAAGATAGAACCCTGGGGCACCCCTGATGTAATTCTTTGTAAATCTGATTTAAAATTGTCTAAGACTACAGTCTGTGTACGTTTTGTTAAGTATGAGGTAGCCCATTGGAGTGCCACACCTCGAACCCCTATATTTTCCAATTTCAGTAAGAGTAATTCATGGTTTATTGTGTCGAAAGCACGTTTTAAATCATAAAATAAACCTAGGGTGTGATTTTTGTCATTTAGAGCATTGTATACAAATTCCAGGCATTCAAAAATAGCATTATAGGTGGATTTCCCTTTCCTAAATCCATTTTGAATATTAGACAATAATTCATGAAATTCCAGAAATTTACATAACCTAATGTTATAAGCCAGTTCAAAAAGTTTGTCTAATTGGCTCTGCATACATATAGATCGATAATTGGTGATGTCATCTCTTGAGCCTTTATTTTTAAATATAGGTACACATTTTGATTCTTTTAGCAGATCAGGGAACTGCCCCGAGGTAAATGATTCATTTATTAGGTAGGATAATGGTTCAGCAATCAGATGACTGACTGACTTTAACATGTTACCATTTATGTCATCTATTCCAGCCGCTGGTTTGGAACAGGTTTTTTTTAACAGATCCATGATTTCATTTGGTGTTGTAATATGATATACTTAATTAACCGCTATATTTCAGTTTTTTCATAAATATTTTGAAGTTGGGGTATTTAAATTATAATACAGGCCCGTTCTGGCCCACGGGGGATACCAGGAGTTTCCCGATGGGCTCTCACAAAGTGCCTTGAAAGGGCCTCAGACAGGGCCGGCCTTAGTTCCTCAAGCGCCCTTGTGCGAAATTTTGAAAGGAGCCCCTTTCTCTGGTCAAGCCAGAAAAAAATTTTTCGCCCTCATTTCAGAATTGATGAGCAGAGGAGGGTTAAATCCAAAAAAAAAATTTTCGCCCTCATCTCAAGATTGATGAGCGGGGGGGGGGGGGGGTAAAATCCAAAAAATAATATTTTCATCTTCATAAATTTTGCTTGAAAAAAAAGCGGCTCATATTAGGCTCGTGGCACCTCCCCCCAAGGCCGGCCCTGGTCCCAGAGGTGGGACCCCGGAATTTTTTTTTTTTTTTTTTTTCAATTCTCTTCCCCGCTCATCAATTTTCATTTTTGAGGAAAACTTTTTTCCGATTCTCTCCCCTCATCAATTTTTATTTTGGGGGAGGAAAAAAAGTGCCCCAGCATGTGTCTACTGTCTGCTTGGGGCCCTTTCTAAGTTATCTCCCCGTGGCCCAAAATCGTCCCAGCACACGCCTGTAATAGTATAGGAACCATCGAAATCGGTATAGAGATAAATTGTTCACCTTAAAAAAAAACACTATTTAAAAATGTGGGGACCCGGCAAAAATTCTTGTACTGGGGCCTGCTCTGGCTCTCGACGGCCCTGCATGCCTCTGACGCATTTTTTTTTTTTTTCATTACTATTTTCTTGTTTTTGTTAGACCCAACTTAATGACAAAATCAATAAGCTACGAAATCCACTGTTCCATGCGAGTTATATTATGAAGAGGATGTGGACCAACAGGAAAAATCTGGATGATAATCCAAAGTTGGATCTTGAGCTAGGGGATTATCTACACCCTTCATTGGATATGGCTTCCCAGCATTTGGAGTGAGTAGTTTAATGTATTAAAATATTTTGAAAATTATATGTTGAAACAACATTCCATAGATAGATAGTTTAGTCAGTCAATACAATATTCAAATTGTTTACACTCGTCAAAACACATTTAAAATTTACATAGGCATTTAAAATAGGTATATAAACACATTAAAATTTACATAGGTATTTAAAATAGGTATATAAAAATAACATTTACAGTAAGATAAAAATTAAAGACTTTAAAATATAAAAACATCCTCTAAGAATTCAACTACATCATAGTATGCTTTTTTTTAATAAAATTTGTTTCACTTTACACTTAAAATTTTTCAAATCTAACAGTTTGATCTCATCGGGTAATTTATTGAAAAATGTTGGTCCAGAATAGTTTACACCATTCATTGCTTTCGTAAGTTTATATGTTTTTTTTTGATATATTAGTTTTATTTCGGGTATTGTAAGAGTGTATATCATGACACTTATAGTTGTAGAAATTTGTTTTCACATAAACAAGACATTCGTAAATGTACATGTACGATAAGGTAAGTATTTGATATTGAATAAAATAAGGTCTGCAGTGAGTTCGCATATTTACACCCGGAATGACCCTCACAGCCGACTTTTGCATTCTGAAAATTTTTCTTTTTCGCACAATGACCTCAAATTAATAAGCCATATTGTAGGTGGCTGTGAAAGAGTGCAAAATAGGCTGTGCGAATCATCTCGGGAGAGATACAACCACTCAATTTCCGCAATAGGAAAAGATTGGATGCAAGTTTATTGGACAGGCTTGAGGTATGGGCACTCCAAGTAAGTTTGCTGTCAATATGAAAACCAAGGAGTTTCACTGGTTTTGGGTTTACGTTATTTGGTTTCAAGCTTATAGTGATTCTTTGAGTTTTATCAGTATTCATTTTTAATTTCATGGAGGAGAAATATTCTTCTGCTTGAGTTTCAGCTTCACTTGACATGCTCTCAGCCAAACCTGTGTCCTTGTTGCAATTTATTAATGTGGCATCATCCGCATAGAGGACTAGCCGTGTGTCCATGATACTGCTAGCCAGATCATTGATATAAAGTATGAACAGAAATGGTCCTAACGCGGATCCTTGCGGCACCCCGTAAGTAATCTCCTTAAGGGCTGACTTTCCCTCGACCATTTCAACGAACTGCGTTCTGTTGGATGAATATGTGCGAATTATATTTAAAGGACTCCCTGTGATGTTATAATATTTGAGTTTATCCAACAGTGTCTCATGAACGACACAATCAATGCCTTGCTAAGGTCACATAATGTGACAGAAGCAAGACATCCCTCCTCCAATACGGACAGCACCACATCAACAAACTCCACCATTGCCGATGTTGTTGATCTACCTTCACGAAAACCATGTTGTTCCTGTGCAAACATATCATTTAATTCAAAGTAATTCAAAAATCTTTTCTTAATTACCGCTTCTATTATTTTCGAAAGTATCGGAACTATGGATTTGGACGATAATTTGAGGTATCATCTGAGTTGCCTTTTTTATGCAAATGGATCACTTTAGAACATTTAAGACATTCTGGAAAAATACCACTCTCTAGGCATTGGTTTATAAGATGCACTAATGGATCCAAAATGGCTTCCATACTATATTTGATCAAACTATTACTTAAACCATGCATATCTTTTGCATGTGAGTTGCTTAAGTTTTTAATAATGTCTCTTATTTCAGCATGTGTTACAGGTTCTAGGCTATAAAGTGAAATATCTTCGGGGACTGTATGTATTTCAGACGAACCTTAAATCTAGTCAAAATTAAAAGTTGTGTTTGCCCAACATACTTCAGTCGTGATTTTTATAGCTACTAAAGAAATATTTTGGCCCTATGTAACGTATTTTGTATTTTATTTTAGGTACTCTGTGAAAAGACTTGAATTTGCAACGGAATCGTTACTATCTAGATTTGGACCTGATGTGGTAAACAAACACATGGATTTGCGAAGGCTAGCGAATTGTATAATAGATATTTACACAATGACTGCCTGCATTGGTATGTACTTTTAATGAAAATACTAAAACTATTTATAGTTCCTATGTCTAGAATATGTACGTCTGACGTTCACCATTTGAAATTAAAACTTGCCAGTAATAATAGTAATATTAAAATTTTGCGCTGCTCTCCCATGCCTCTTTTGGAGGAATTAAAATAAATGTTATTCACTATATCAGTTACTGATTAACATGTACGTATAAACATAAAAAATAGACCATATAACCATGATAGCACACAATGTCCGACGGAAGTCTGTTTTATGTCCATTTAATATACTGCCGTCCATGGACATAAACTGGACGTCCGCCGGACGTCTATCATCGGATTTACTTTGAAATTGTACGGAATGGACGTCCTCTGAATGCCCATTTTATGTACGGATATGTACATTTTATGTCCATATAAGGACAGGAGATGGACGTCCCTTTCGTGTCCGTTGATTTAAATATTATATCTTTGTAATAAATTATAATATCTCGATACCGCTTTCTCTCCAACACGCTTCCAAGATATGTATACATACCAGCGAATACCACACTGAAGATCCAACATATGTGCCGCAACGGACGTCCTTATGTTCGGCAAGTACACACATTTTAGGTCTCTATAGGGGCAGCAGCAGGACATCTATTTATTATAAAAACAAGAAAACGTTAACAAAACTGGTTTTTCAATTTTACAATGTTTTTGTTTATATTTTACAGTTATTTCTGTAAAATTTGTAGTTTATTTTTTATAGTAATTTATAATTTGTCATTGAAAATTAAATTTTAACCTTTTTTGTAAATTCTTAATTACACAGACTTACAAATTTTAACTTTTATTTTGTATCGTTAACCAAAACAACTTATTTGCATTATTTTGGTCCCAGCTATGTCTAACAGTCATAAAAAAATTTGTTGGCTCTAAAAATTGTAATAACTGACCTAACTCACATATTATGGTATAATTTTAATAAAAAAAGCAATTAATTACATTATGCGAAAAAATATTTGCCATTTTGATATATATTTCAAATACACGTTATATAATATATATTTAATTAGAATATAAGCTCTTGTTTCAGGAAATTAATTATTCTTCTTGCGCTTCTTAGCCTGTCTCTTATAAGTTAGTTCTGGAGCATCTCTTATACATGTCCAACAGTAGTCTGCCAACATCGCAGAAGTCCATTTGCCCTGATATCTTTTTTCCATATTTTGAATATCCTGGAGGAATCTCTCCATGCTCATCACTTACTGCACCACAGTTTTCTGGGAAGTAATTTAGGTGTGAATGTAGAAAGTGGACTTTTAATGACATATTGCATCCTAATTTCTGGTAGCAAGAAAGAAGATTCCCAACAAGGTCTCTATAGTTTTCTGCTCTTCTGTTTCCGAGAAAGTGTGTTGCTACCATTTTAAAGGAATTCCAAGCAGCTTTTTCATTACCTTCTAGAATGTTGTCAAATTCAGCATCTTTGAAAAGGTTCTTGATTTGAGGACCCACAAAAATTCCCTCTTTAATTTTCGCATTACTAAGTCTGGGAAATTTTTGTTTTAAATAACTGAAAGCACGTCCTTCTTTGTCCATAGCTTTTACCAAGTTTTTCATAAGCCCCAGTTTTAGGTGGAGTGGTGGCAGTATTACCTTTTGTGAATCAACTAATGGAATGTTAGCAACATTTTTTCTCCTGGTTCAAAACCCAGTCTTGGCGGCCAAATTTTTCTTTTGTAATGTTCTAATCGCGCTCGACTCTCCCACTCACAAAGAAAACAGCAATATTTGGTATACCCTTGCTGCATACCAAGTAAGATAGCTATCACTTTTAAGTCTGCTCAAACAAATCTGCCACTTATACTTGTTATATTCTATAGTTTATAGCAATGCATTCATATTACTGTAATTTTCCTTCATGTGGACAGCATGGGCGATTGGAATTGATGGCAATTTATTTCCATTGTGGAGTAACACAGCTTTTAGACTAAGTTTCGAGGCGTCAATAAAAAGTCTCCAGTCACTAGGATCATGGGGAATGTGTAAAGCACTCATTAAACCGTCAATGTCCTTGCAGGCAACCAAGTCATTTTCCATTTTGAAAAAGGTATAAGATCTTTTTGACGACTTCGATACATGGAAACTTTAACATTTTCTTGTAGTAAATTCCATTGTTGTAATCGAGATGCCAAAAGCTCCGCTTTTGCCTTGGACAGATCAAGGTCTTTTATAAGATCACTTAATTCGCGTTGATTAATTTTATGTGGTTCACCACCGGACACTTCGGCAGAGAAATCGGGATCTTGTGATGTTGATGGCTGGACTAAGTCGTCATCTACATTATCATCCGATTCTTGGTCAGAATCAAGACTGTATTCTTGAGGTGGATTAGGAATAGGTAGTTCATCACTATGGAGAACCGGGCGAATGGCAGATGGTAAATTGGTGTATTGTATTACCATCCTTTTTTTCTTGTTAATATCCTGTCTAATAGGAGGTATCATGCAAAAATAACAATCGGTAACATGATCTGTAGGTTCTCGCCAGATCATGGGCACTGCAAAAGCCTTTGAACGCCCTCTTCCACTTAGCCAACTGCAAAGATTGTTCGCACAATTGCTGCAACATATATGAGGTGCCCATTTTTTGTCTTCATCCCCAATTGTATAACCAAAATACGACTGGTACGCCTTCTTAATTTTGGGAGTAAAATTACGTTTTTGATGCGCAAAAGTCACTTCACCACAAATATAACAAAAGTTGTTAGGTGTATTTACACAGTCTCGTGGCATATTTTCAAAATAGCACTATTTACTTTCAAAAATGAATGCTTATCATGCACAAGGTACAAATACGACTACCTAAGAATGAATATTAGTTTTAGTGACAAATAAAGAGGTAGGTAGTTAGTGTGTCTATTTTTCGTAGAATTCTAATTCTACCTGTTATTTGTGATAGGACCGCCCATAAACTAGAGTTTATAAGGAGTCTACGCACGATCCAGCGGTTGGGAGCCAGCCTTGTTGGCATGCTTTGAACGCATTCGTAAAAGTGAACTGGTCCGCTGGAATTCCAATTATCTTCAAAGCATACCGACAATGTCAGGTCCCAGCAGCTGGATCGTCTGTAGACCCCTATACCTGCATTACACTTTATTACCCGTATTGGGAAAACCAGAGCAAACTTGAACTTTTGCTTTTTATATTGTTATTTAGCATGACGAAGTTACTAAGAATTTGCCATTTTTACTTCCAATACATGTAGGCTGTAGAATAGTGTTATTTGATACTAAACATTTATTAAACATTCAAATACTTTCTACATTTTGAAATAAATAGCTATATTAGTCTGAGACCTACTTTCAACTGTCTTTAAGTGAGTACTAGTAAGCTAGTTTAGTGGGCGAGAAAGCGTTGACTTACAAATCATGAGGTCGGCGGTTCGATCCCTGCACATTCTGTTTTTTTTTTTAATAATTGGGATGTACAAATATTGTCCAAAGTTGTGACATTTGGACGTCCCTTGGATGTCCGTCGGATGTACTTTGAACCAAAAACGAACGTCCATCGGATGTCCTGTATGTCCGTCCTTCGGATATCCATAGGACGTTGTGCTATTGTACTAAACCTTGCAAAAAAATTGTAGCAACACAGCCACAATTTTAATTATCCCTTTCCTCTGAATAATTTATAATTATGTATATTCTTCATTCATATTATTTTTACAGGTCGAGCTTCCAGGGCATATTGCATAGGACTTCAAAATGGTGACTACGAAATGTTGATAGCTAATGCCTTCTCGATAGAAGCCATGGAGCGAGTGAAAACTAATGTTCACAAAATTTATTTGGGTGATGTTAATACGAATGACATAAACTATAAGGAGATCGCGAAGAAATTTTTTAAATCCAAAGGTTACTTCCCAAAGCATCCTCTGACTAGGAACTTTTAAGTTGTTTACTGTGTAGATAATTTATTTGTAAATATTTTTCACTAATAAAACTAAGTTAAAGTTTTTTTTGTGGTATTTACCAAGTATTAAGTCTATTAAGTGTGAATATCTGCAGACATTACTGACACTAATCATATCTGTGACCTGTGTCTTACAATTACAACCATATCCCATTATAATATTCTGTAAAGCAACATAAATTCTTTGTCAGATTTGATGGCTTACTCAAGTACGTTTATACCATCTGGGGTACCACAGGGTGCGATATTAGGGCCTTTGTTCTATGTAATGTGTGTCAATGATATCTCCACTCGTATTAAGCACTGAACAAACTGTTTCTTACTCGTCAAGTATATAGTGGTCAATTGTGTGAGAACACTCTATTGCCTACATTAGATATGACTGAAGAAAAAACTATTTGTATTACATCAACTTTATTATAAAGTATAAAAAACCTTTACATATTTACAACACATTCGACAATTCAAATATTCGTTTGTCAAATCTTTTATTTCCTTATGGAAAAATCATGAGTGCATTTTGCAGTAATCTAAGTGGTGACGATCTACACAGAGCTCTGGACGAGGGACACGGATAATGGCTGAGGCATTCTGACAACACTCTGTCACACTCGCATAGCCTACTTGCACAGGAGCCTGGTCCTCCAAATTCACCATGGTCTATAGCTGAAAAATAATGAATATTTGAATGTTTGAATATCTGCAGATTAATAATAACATAGAAAAAGAAAAGATCTTGTAGATGAAGTTTAGTAACAATTTAAATATTTCCTTCATGTAGGCAACGCGTAATAATACATATGGCAATAGTGGGTTGCCTAAGCTGAGGCTTAGATTAATTTCCAATTCGAATTTAAATTTCAATAGAAAAGCGACACCTCTAATACCAAGATTTGTCTCTAATACGATTTTAGTGATTGAGACATGAAGACTAGTGATTTCTGTAGTCCTAAAAATTTAATCTTCAATTCAAACGAGGAAAAATCATAACTGTAGTAATATACATTTCAGGCCTTTACCACGGCCGACTCTAGTTAACAGGCCACAGGCAGCTAAATTTAATAGGCGCCCGTGTTTTAATTGTATTTTATTTATTTATAGGTAATGCGTTTTGATTCATGATTCTATATGATAGGTTTTTTTAGGTAGGATACAGATTATAAATCATATTCATGTGTTTAATAAATTGAGGCTTCAATCGAAGTTTAAATCTCTGCTCGGTCAATTAAACATCACGATATTTTGTACAGAATTATGCCTAATTTTGCACAGAAAAAAAATGTTTAATTGTTCAGCAAAACCAATGAGAAGAGTTACATAACCCTTTTTTAATAATACGAAATATTATATTTTTATATTATAAAGGGAGTAATAAAATAATACAGATATCCCATAATATTCTAATTTAGGATGATTCGGGAATGAGTAAATTAAAAATAACAGGACTGTAAGGCTGTAAGTAAATTTCAAAACATGAACAAATATTTACTTATGATATGAATAAAATACAAATATGGAATTGAATTGATACATATAGGTTTCTACTTTGCTGTTTTGAAAGTGTCTAATTTTCGTTTTTTCGTTTTATTGACATCTTTTTCAGTAGTTCGTAACCGAGATTTCAATCTACTTTGCTCAAGCGCCCGATTATTCTGCATTTTTACATAATTATATAGCAGTACATTAGCAAATATTGAACAAATAATTCGTAAAATATAGTCAATATTGTTCCCGCATATACACGTGTTTAAAAAATCTAAATAAAAATTACCTGACTTTGAACTATGTAAAGTTAGATTGATAAGAAAATCTTTTTGATTTTCAATTTGTAGGAACTCCTTTTCTAAACTATTGTTGTTAATGATATGTTCTAATATGACGTACACGTGAAATAAAATTATGGTCATATTATTCGTGGGTACTGATAGACCATCACGTTGTAGATAATCACAATATTGATTTCCAGTAAAATTCCATTTATTTTCAACAAGATGTGAAAGGCAAATATTACAAGAAATTTTTTTAGATAGTGCATGAGATGCCTATCCAGATATATAAATGTTAACTGCTTCGTCTATATTAGGCCAGTATTAATTGAAATTTGATTTTCAATACCAACAATATCAGCATCAGAATTTAACGTATATAAAATACCAGCGGCGGCTGGTGAAATTTCAATATTTTTTTTCTCGTCTGTGGCGCATGGGACCCATACGAAATTTGGGAAATAACATCTAGAGAAGCACTTCTCTAATGACCCCTAAAAAATTTTGAAAAAGCAGTTTGCGAAAAAATTTTTGAAAATTTGCTAGCCTCCCCTGGGTCTAGGGACCCCTGTTTACTTTTATTTTTTTTTGTCATATGCATTTGACTTTTCATAAAAATGCATCGACAGATTTTAGAGTTTGTGAAAATATTTTCATTACTAACTGAAATACAATGAACTGAAATTTTGTAATTTACAATTTAACAAATTACAATATTTCAATTCGTTGTATCTCAGTTAGTAATGAAAATATTTTCACAAACTCCAAAATCTGTCGATGCATTTTTATGAAAAGTCAAATGCATATGACAAAAAAAAATAAAAGTAAACAGGGGTCCCTAGACCCAGGGGAGGCTAGCGAATTTTCAAAAATTTTTTCGCAAACTGCTTTTTCAAAATTTTTTAGGGGTCATTAGAGAAGTGCTTCTCTAGATGTTATTTCCCAAGTTTCGTATGGGTCCCATGCGCCACAGACGAGAAAAAAAATATTGAAATTTCACCAGCCGCCACTGTAAAATACGACTTTAGACGTAAAAATGTTTACATTCCAGCTATCAGAGATATTATTTTTTTTTTTGATAAAACGTTAATAAATTTCTCATAATTTTCAATAATATCCGACTTCTCAAAGTTTTGGATTAAAATTTCATGTTGATGAATTTGATTTTCGCGCCTACTTTCTGGATCTTGTCGACGGACTGATTTTTTGTAGATAAGAATTTAGGCAAATTTGGAAAAATGGGACAGTATTTTCTTTTAATTTTGGTTTATAAGGAATTATTTTAAATGTTCCACCTGGTACAAGATATTTATCAAATTTAATAATCTCACCGGGATCAAAATGTATTTCGCATACAACAGCATGTTTTGATGGTATCCAATCTTTTCGGGGAATAGCTGTAGGCCATTTTTCTCTTAATTCCTCGTCCTTAGGAAAACTAAACTAAATGTGGTCTTTGGACCGTCTGTTTTCGTTGTGGAAGTATAATTATTTGTCTTACAGCCTGGTATGACAGAATGCCTGGGCATTTTAGGTTAAGTCGGTTCACGCACTGTTAAACAGAGTATACACTCGATTAAAACGATCGTAACGTCCTATAATTGATATCACACGATCTAAACTAAATGCACTTCAATTAGCAAGACACTTACACTATTGTTACAAAATAAAAATATGAATTTCCAGCAATTAAAACAAGAGCCGACCAAAAGCAGCCGTAAACAGCTATGGCAATTTAGTGAAACTAATAATAAGCACCACATGCATTGTTGCCAGTTTTCCTTGTTCGCGGCCTGTTACTAGAGTCGGCCGTGCCTTTACCACAGAAAAAGAAACAATCAGAATAGAATCTCTCATTGGCGCGAAAAGTTCGCGCATCTACATCGCGCACTGTCAATCTCGGACGGAATTGTAAAATATTGTGCCAGGCCCGGATCACGGATTTCTTCTGTAACCGGATCGTCTGCGACAAATGGCGAGTGGCGTGATCTCGCCTCGTGATACAGTTTATATATCATGATGCCGCCTAACTAGTTAAGAAATATTGAAAATCTGAAACAAATATTATTTGTCTTCATCTAATGTTTCACAGGTTCTCTGAATCTCTACCGGTCCGTTCCTAAAAGGGGTAAAAAATATTGAGTACTGTCCTGAACTCGCCCAACAAAAGAATGGCGGAAATTTACAACACGAGATCAAAGGATTTTTTGCCGACATTCCCTTCTGATTGTTTCTTCTTCTGTGCCTTTACCAACCAGGAGGAATGCATAGGTTTAGTGAAATATTTCGCCGCCAGGTGGTTACCGATCGGCTTCGGGTACACTATTCATTGTGCTCTGTGCTTTGTAGCTTCGATATGTTGAAATAAGTTCGTTTATTTGAAAACTACGGAAAATGGATAGTTTAGGTGAACTAAAAGAAAAGCTTGGCATTTTTAAAGAAGTAGTAAACAAAGATGCACAGAAAATGAGGTTATGTTGCAGTACCCAAACGCGACTCTGACGCCGCCTACATGCATTCGGTCTGTGAAATGTTTTGAACACACTAGATGGGCTTTTTTGTAATTTGAGAGCAACTATCCACTTTCTTCTAAAACTGCTGCATACTGGAAACTGGTGAAACTTTAAATTTTTATTTTTTCTATAATAGGAAGTGCATTGAGGCCAGGGTGTATTAAATAGGTGGTGCGACAAGGACCCGTTGAGTGGCTTCATAAGTGCTTACTTTGTACATAATGTAATAGATGGCAGGAGCAATAGTGTCCGTCATTATTTACGCATAGAAAGATAATTTTGCAGATTCTGTACATACGTGCATACAGTGTTGCATACATTCCCGGTCTTTCGTTTTTAGTGAAAAATCTTGTAGTCAAACAAAATATCAGTGACATTTGACATCAAATACCTCGAAGAAATACATTCAATACGCTAGCGCAAAATATAAAAAAGTCAGCTATATTTTCATAAGACACGGTTAGAAAATATGGAGTGCCTATTTGTGTACTTATGCTTATGACTATAAAGACCAAAAATTATTACTTTTCTTAGTGCCAAAAAATACTGAAGAGAGAAATGTGATAGTTTACAAAGTACCTACTTGAAATAAAAAGCCACATATTTGTGAAAAACATTTTTGCTCCAGCAGTATAAAAAGTAATTCTACTTCACAGTCTGAAAATGGAGTTGTTATATACACTGTAAGTTTTAAATTTACATAAATATTTGTAACATAACCTATAGATATAAAAACGTCTTTTTAAATATATTTTATGCTTTTAGCGGCAGTTTTAAAGAAAAAGGTTGAAGAAAGGTGCATTTCCAAGCAAATTAGATGCTTGTTCTTCAGAAAATGTTGTCGCTAAGAAAATTAAGAAGTTATTAAATGAGTGATGTTCACGATAGTATAATTTATCCTTATTTCTGAGAGTTTGTATTTACACTTACTAGAAAAAATTTTGTCTGAAGAATGTGACGTCAAATTACCAAATAAGAATTGGGGTATTCATAAATGTATTGAAAGTAGCAGCTTAGTGTTTTCATAAGGCAGAACAGCATGATAAATTAATTACAACATGTTTTAAGACGGTAAGTGCTTTTTAGATAGTATTTGTTTCCAAATGATAATTTAGTTTTTCAAGTAATTATTTGTATAATTACTTCCACATCCAGTGGAAGTATAGTAACGACAAAAAAATTTTTTAAAATTTTTATTGTCCAAATAGGCTTAAAATGTCATGAAACGTCGAGATTTTAAGTTTGAGCGAAAAAAAAATTTCTGTCTGTCTGTCTGTCTGTAACTTTTTTTTGTGCGCACGTTTACTCTGGAACCGTTTGAGATATTGACTTGAAATTTGGTGCATGTATGTACTTTAACGGGATCTAGAACTAGATTATATTTTCATCTTGTTCCGTCGAAGGGTTGGGGTGTAAATTGGGGTAAATTTGGGGTAAATAGGTGAATCAAGTAGGTAAGAGTCCATAAAATTGATATTTAGTATGTACAAGAGAAGCTAAGGTCTCAAAAAAAAATTTGGCAGTAGCCACCCCCATTACCACCCCCACCTCATTATTAAAGGGGATGAAAAAAAATTGTGATTTAGTGTGTGTGTATAAGAACCAGAAACCTCAAAATATTTTTTTACTTCATCCACCCCCACTACCACCCCTATTACCACCCCCACCCCACTACCGATGTGGGGTATCGTTTTATGGGTTTTTGGGGTAGAGGATTTCAAATATTAATTAAAGTTCCATAAACAATTATTTCCACATACAAAATTTTTTCGTTGTGAGTGACTTGGATAGAAAATCTGGATGTGGAAGTAGTGATTCCTTGGGCAGCGGTTTTTTTATTTTCAGGTTGAGTTTTGCATAAGGATATTAAGTTAACATCAATCAGTAAACCGATCACTGAAGAAGAATTGCAGCATATTTTTCTGAAAATTTAATCTACAACGCTTGCTTAGGTGGACCAAGTACAAATATTATTATCAAAGTATTCATTCTGATGTGCAATTAAAGTCAACTTATGTTGGGAGCATAGAGAATGCTCAGTAATTTTGGAGAAAGGAACTATTTGTAAACATATTATGTAAATCTTGTTCTTATAATATTGCAGCTCATTACGCTCAGTACTGTTGTAAATAAATTTGTATATTTTACATAAGTTTTATTTTCTTACCATACCCATATAAATTTGAAACTGGTGAATATTTGTTCCTTTACATAACTGAAATTGCTGTTCAGTTGTAAATATATGCAACACTATATGCAGCAAAGCAAATTCATGTACCTATATACAGGTTTTTGTAGGACGCTAAAGCTCGCGCCATCTACTAAATTAAATAGGAAGCATGCACTTATGAAGCCATTATTATCATAGGAAAGTGTCGTAGTCGGACCACCTATTTAATACACCCTGATTGAGGCACACAACAATTACTTGGCATTTTTAAAGAAGTAGAAAACAAAGATGCGCAGAAAATAAGGTTATGTTGCAGTACCCAAGCGCGACTTTGACGCCGCCTACATGCATTCGGTCTAATGATTTAATCACAGACCTAGAATGTTTAGACTGATTATGATTATTTATCTTCTGAGCATACTTTTGGTCATCTAAGTCATCCATTTTTATCTACCTTCTGTTTATAACTATAAGGGCGAGTAGTACCAATACACAGTTAGCCTTAATCCTGTGTTAAAAGAGGGTTAAGAGCATTGACTAACCAGAGCCTGAAAGTTATAATTATTAGTAAACACAACTTTACCAGAAATTCTTACCTTTACACTAATAAATCATTGATCAAATCCTAACTATTAATTAACCAACGATTGTAAAACTGACTGTTAATGTCACAGATTTTTGTAATAAATTACACTGGCCGACAAAAAAAATGTTCTGTCTTTACAATCAAACATATAATTTCCTATGTATTTTGATGCGCTGAAACCAAATTTGGCAAAACCATGTCAATTTTTCTCTCCACCCCTATATAACCCCCATAAATTCTTATAGAGGATATTTTTTGAAAAATTTTTTTAAATTATTTTTTATGATTTTGGTATGGATTTTTTGTGTCGTTGATCATGAATCTGAAGTCAAGAATAAATTTCGATTTAATGTCAGCTCTCAACAAGCTGTCAAATTTCACCAAAATGTAAAAAGTTGATATTAATTGTATATTCATAAGTATTTTAGGTCGCTAAATACAAATCCGATGTCAGAAATGAATTATGACTTAATGACAGCTGTCAAAACACTGTCAAATTTTACTAAAATGTAAAAAATTGATATTAAATGCACATTCTTAAGTTTTTGAGGTCGCTGAATACAAATCCTAAGTCAAAAATGAATTTTGAATTAATGACAGCGTTAGGACTACTGTCAAAATTTCCAAAAAAGATAAGGAGATGATGTTTAGTATATGCTGATATAAGGCCAAGCTTAACATAATTATGTTAAGCTTAACATAATATTATATACACTTACCACATAGAGGTCGATTATAGTAGCATTTCCAAAAATATGGAACAATATATTCAAGGAACATTGGACATTTCGCAGTATCATAGCATTGGTCATGCATTTTGCAACATCTGTAAGCATTTCAAGAAAAAATATTTAAAAAATCTCATAACCAAAACATTTACAATCCTTTGGAAATATACCATGTAATTACAGAGCTGTACATTAGCCAGGAAAACAGACGATAGTGATGAATTGATCTATTTCACGTTAGATTTGGTAAAATGTGTTAAGGCTAAAACTAGATTGGTGTCACTAAAAGCAGTAAAAAGTCACTGCATAGGTTGACCAAAATTTTGTAAAAATGAAACACCTATACTAAAAAGTAATTATTTTTAACTTGATTAATAAAATTTAAAAGCGTTAAAATCTAGTTTACGCAATGACTCTTTTTACCAAAAACTTTCTAAAAAAATGTTGGTGTTTGTGAAAACTCCATTCGGTGTCAAGAATTGGAGGCTTCTTCAGAGGTGGATGGGGTTAATCCAACCGGCCCTGGCAATTTTAGGGAAACGGCTCAATCAGGCACAGAACTAGAACTTCAAATTTGGGCGAGCCAAGGCTTAAGGGGAAAAAGTTCGCCGCGGGCGAAAATTTTGTATTTTTCAAAGTGAAACGCCCTAAAATGAAAAGTTAGAAATTCAAGTTGCAAAAACATTTTCTTCGAAGAATAGGTTTCATCAAACGAATTTTAATTTTCGTAGTCTGACTCAATCACGGTCTAGAGCTAGGCCTAAAATTCTAAAAGACGGATTTTACTTATAAATTTGGCCGGACATTTGGTACAAAAAGCCGAACAGCATTCTTTCGCCATAAAAAAAAATAACTAAAATACAAAATCAGTCTTTTAATAGTTTTATTAAACTTGATTAATTTAAAAATAAACATTTGTTACATAGGTACAGAAAAAAACATCGCAAAACAATAAAATGTATCCATAGAAAAGCGACTAAAAATTAAAAAAAAAAACGAAAAAATAACGTTTTAGAGCTTTAGGCAAAAAGCCAAACAAAAGCCGGACAGGCCAGACATGGTAATTTTTAGCCGGATGGAACCGTAAAAAGCCAAACATGTCCGGCTAAAGCCGGACGCCTGGCAACCCTATCGCCTGCGCCTATTGCACACACGCCGATTTTGGACGGCCGGTAAAAAGTCGGCCGATATTTTACCGGAACATGAAACTTTTCACACAGACCGTTATTTTCCGGTGGTGCTCATCAGTTCTCTTGTTGACACCACTGGAATATAATCGCGCGAAAATTGTAGCAGTGTGGTTGTACTATCGTCGTAAACAGAATGAAGTCGTGTTCACCTTCATTGGGTTCATCCTGTCAATGAAAGAAGACAGCAAGTTTGATTATTCTACACGTTGTTTGAAGATCTGAGACATGAAAGACGGAAATTCTTCAATTATTTTCGCATGTCCATTGCTTCATTTGATGCGCTACAGTATACAGTAAATAGTATACGAACAAACAATTCGAAGCACGTCCGCTGGGGTCCTGGACGACCGACAAAAACGGTTTGTGTGAAAGCGCCCACAAGGCCACGTGTGCCACCATCTTCTTAGAACGGCCTGGCACCGGACTACCTGCAGTGGCAATAGCCGGCAGCAACCGGCGCCGGGTATGCTCTGTGCCGGACGTCGCGTCGGCCAGTGTGAAAGGATCCATGAGCTTCTTTACGCTACTAAAGGAATGTGGACGGCCGACTTTTTACCGGCCGTCCAAAATCGGTGTGTGTGCAATAGGCGTATCTAGAGCAGACCGCTACCGTCTGTCAATATCGTTCTATTTTGCAGAATTTGGGATGAACATACAAAATTAGGATAGGATATTGGGTTAATAACTTTTTGTAAATAACATCTGGCATTTTATGTCAGTGGCCGAGTTTTTAAGATAACAGCATGAAAATCACCTCTTAGATTTCTTTCATTGTAAGTGAGGATTAAGGAGGGAAAAGAGCTGCCGTTTAATTTTTTTTTCGCCATTAGGTTTTTTATCCACAAGAACAAATGCCTTTTGACCTCGGTCCGCCCTGCCCGGCCCCAGAGACACCGGCCCGACGAGCATTTGCCCGTTTGACCCCTTGTCCCATCCACCCCTGGGCTTCTTAACATCAAATCTGAATCTACCACGAAACCCCCATTGAAACAAAACAAACGGGCGACTCACCTGTCTATCCCATCAACGGCGTATCCAGACCCCAGAAACCCACAGTAACAGCCGTAACCTTTGTAGATTAGAGGATTACAACCTGTGGCACAACTAACCATGTTATATAAATGTAAAACACCGCGTTTGGCCCGTTGTTCTTGAGAGAAACCCATCGATTCCGTAGCTCGGGCCAGGTGCATTGTGTGGTTTGTTGATATTGGTTCAAATTTAATCCTGCGGATGTTTGGAGATTTCAATGCGTAGCCTCGTATGAATAAGGTTTCCGTGATGTTGGACCCGAAAAAAGAAAGAGAATTAAACAAGCTATAGACATAGGAATACAAGATTTGGTGAAATATATGTGCATAATACTGATCGGTCAGGGCGTTTTCGTATTAATGTATGAGTGTGGATTAGTATGCATGGAGTGGGAGTGTATGTTGGGTTATAGAGAGATGTTCACAGGGATATAATAGTAACAAAAGGGTTCATCTGCCTAAGTAACAATTTAAATTCTATCGTGATCTTCAGAATCTCTTGAAGTCCATTTAATAAAACTTCTGATAAAACTATATATCTTTGACAAATGCTATTAAACCTTTATAAAGCTTGTATAAAGCTAAGAAGGGCCATTCTTGAAAGAGTTCTGAGGGCCTTCTTTAAAAGTCATTTTAAAACCAATTGGTTTTATTCTAAACAGCCTTTATAACGTTCTGAAGACCTTGATAGAACTATTCATAAAACCAACAATAAATCCTAAAAGCATAATTTTGACCTTAATGGACTATCTACAAACCGTTGTTTAAACCATCATAAAACCACTTCGTAAAGTCATCATAAAACTAAAATGCTTTAGAACTGCACAAAAAAGCTATTTGCTCTGTTAATATGCTTATTTTTGTTTTATGTTTGCCGTCATATTAAAACTAAGTTGGCAATGTTAGCAAATTAGTCGCGTGTTGGTCATGGATATTATAATAAGCATTTGCTGTTGTTCAGCTTTCAGCTGGTCTCTCTGTACTGGTTAAAATTATCAATTTCAGTACGTATGTACTCACCGTGAATGAAAACTTAGCTGCGCATTAAATTGTAGTGATATCACAACTAGTAGGTCGAAAAATACGGAGGCCCTTGAAAAATATTGAAAATTTTGGAAATTTTAAAAAATATTTTAAAATTCATTTTTTTTTTCAAAAATGGTTTATTTATTTTTATTACCTATAAATTGTTGCAACTAAATAATTGTTCATTTGAATAATTCCAACATGACAGCTTTTGTTTACAAAAATATTTTTGTAGAAAAATGGCGATTCTTGATTAAAACCTGTTGGTTGCCGGCAATACCACAATAAGAGTATTTGATCCTAAGATTGTCACAATGCTCTCGTACAAGAGCATTTGCTATATTTGGCATTATACAAGCCAATACAGCTTCATAGCGGTTTTATGATTAGTATATTTAGGTGCCCCATTAAAACTCTTAGGCATACTGGTTGTCTCTGAGGTAAATTGGTTTCCTAGGCCAAATGATTTTATCATGGTAGTGCTGACCAGTGATAAAACCTTTACAAGTGCCAATGAACACGATTTAAAACAAATGCTAAATGGTATTGAAACTCAGCCTGCAGGAGGCTGTTACAACTCTTAATAAAACTACTTAGGCTGAAAGAGTTGTTGGCCTGCTATACTATCGCTATAAACTTACATCCTCAATAAAGCTGTTACAAAACTTAGTCAACCCCACATAGCATTTAAATTGTTACTTGGGTGATTATCTCAAACAATAAATATTTTATGGGCGTGTGTTCATATTTATTAAGACACACTGTGTATTTATTAATTTTGTGGTGTGCGAACAACAGATTTTACAGCTTAAACTTGATAAAAAATACTCACGATCCTCTGTTTGTTTTCACTTTCGTAGATGGTCCGAACATATTGTCAGCGTAGGTAATCAAGAGAGAAACGTTTTGGAGTTTCGGGAACTTTTGACGAGGATCAGCTATAGGCATCCAATCGTCGCTGTCTTTTGTTTCCATAACGCCTTCAGTAAAATCTGAAAGAAACATTTCATGTAAAAACAAACAAAGAGTGAATTTGTGGTTGGGAAATGAAATGAAAATGAAAACGACACGTGTATTTATTGTGTGTGTGCTTTCATAACTTAATCAAGTTCACCAATTATTGCAAACACATATGTTAGATATGCCCTCGTCAATTTTTTGTAGAAAATTTAATTTCCCACAGCTTTATGTCCACTTTTTCCGTACCTTTAACATACCATGATTTAGTCATTTTAGTTTATGGTCAGGGTAACCGAGTGTGTAGTGTTTCATACGTACTGGGTAGAATATATGATAAAATTGCCTAATTTACCTTGGAATACGGAAACAAAATCGAAAAAAAAAAATTGATCACTTATCACCAACATGCGCCTGAGAATTAGTCGGGCCCTCTCTACGAGCCCCTCGCAAGCCCGGGCCCCTAAACTCTGTACCCAATAGACCCCCCCCATATGTGGGGACTGATGTCCAAAAGGACAGTCTTGCTTTGCTTGTGCCCAGAAATTAAATGGTATAATAAAGAGCTTAGATTAGAGCGTGAACAATTTTAAAAATCTCTACTGGTTAGCAATCAATTCAAATTATGAAGTACTTAAGAATACCTACATATATAAAAGAAAACTTAATAAAATAATAAATAAAAAAAAATAAAAAGGCCTCAAACACATCTCTTGAGACATGGAAAATTGCCAATGAAAGAGTGGGCAGAAACTAAGATACCAATAAACAAATTACATTAGCAATTAACAACCAATTAGTAAATTAACTTAGAACAAATGCAAATGCCTTTGTTGATTATTTTAGTAGTGTGGCAATAACAAGCTTAGAGCAACATAAGGGTGAAAATCTCTCCCTGCCCTGTACAACAATGGATTCACTAGCTAATTCCCTAATTATTCCACATATTGATGAAAATGATGTAATGCAAGAATTCCTTAAATTTAAAAAATGAAAATTCCACTGGACTATAATTTATGGAATTGGCATAAAGATATTAAAATCCATTGGTGAGGTAGCTTACTTAATAAACAAGTCCCTTTCATTTGGAATTTTTTTCTTAATATGTTTAAAACTGCCTATGTGGTTCCCAGCGGCGGCTGGTGAAATTTCAATATTTTTTTTCTCGTCTGTGGCGCATGGGACCCATACGAAATTTGGGAAATAACATCTAGAGAAGCACTTCTCTAATGACCTCTAAAAAATTTTGAAAAAGCAGTTTGCGAAAAAAATTTTGAAAATTCGCTAGCCTCCCCTGGGTCTAGGGACCCCTGTTTACTTTTATTTTTTTTTTGTCATATGCATTTGACTTTTCATAAAAATGCATCGACAGATTTTGGAGTTTGTGAAAATATTTTCATTACTAACTGAAATACAATGAACTGAAATTTTGTAATTTTCAATTTAACAAATTACAATGTTTCAATTCGTTGTATCTCAGTTAGTAATGAAAATATTTTCACAAACTCCAAAATCTGTCGATGCATTTTTATGAAAAGTCAAATGCATATGACAAAAAAAAATAAAAGTAAACAGGGGTCCCTAGACCCAGGGGAGGCTAGCGAATTTTCAAAAATTTTTTCGCAAACTGCTTTTTCAAAATTTTTTAGGGGTCATTAGAGAAGTGCTTCTCTAGATGTTATTTCCCAAGTTTCGTATGGGTCCCATGCGCCACAGACGAGAAAAAAAATATTGAAATTTCACCAGCCGCCACTGGTGGTTCCGGTTTTCAAAAAATATCGGAAACTATCGTCAAATATCACTTTTAAGTGTCATATCAAACCTAATAGAGAGAATAGTGTACAGTATAATTGTAAAATTCCTACAGAAAATGCATATATCATCAAGACAACATGGATTTAGACAAAATATGTCCATAGAAACTGCCTCTTAGCAGCTACTAAATTTTGTATATACAGACTGTCTATTTTACGAGGGCCACACCAAATATCTCGCTTAATATCTATTGTAGAAGAATGAAGTTTTAGAAACAGTTATCCCATTTTTTGTGAGCTATATTTCAGTAAAAAGAAATTTGAAATCCATAGCCTACTTTATGAGATATATTACAAAAACCTGAAAAATAGGAAAACCACAAACGGTTATAGCTTCCTTATTTGAGGAGATACGAAAAAAGTTAAAGGAATGAAAGTTGACGGCAAAGACAATAAGAATAATAACGTGTAACAGAAAAATCGAAAAATGCAGTTGGCTTTGACATACGCTCTTGTGCAAAAATGAAAAATACAAATCTCAAAGTAGGCCATGACGCCATTAATTCCGTTATTTTTTTCTCTTTCCAACGATATAAAACATGTCACAGAAATTTTAACCGATAGTGTCAATATTTAATATTTTACGAATACCACAATTCATATAATTGAATCGTAACAATCAGCTGTGCCATAATTAGTGAAAAACAATGTATACAGTTATTAACAAATTTGACAGATTGTCACTGTTGTATGTTGTATGTTGCGTTGTCGAGTTCTAAGACAAATTTTATAACAGTAATTATGGTGTACACCAATAATAACAAATTCGATATGATTAGCATTTATTGTCAGTGCAATTTTGACGCTGAGATGGCACTCACGGTTTACGGAGATAGATTTCCAGATGCTCCGCAGCCAAATCGAACTATGTTTAGGAAGTTAGTTCAAAATCTAAAAACGCACGGTTCATTTTCAAAAAAAGTAGTAAGGCGAGCGCATGTTGCGGATAATGTAAGAAAAGTGAATAGAGTATTGAATTATGTTAACCAAAATGAGGAAACCTCTTTGAGACAAATTCAGAGAAACTGTCGCATAAAAAAAGACAGTGCAAGAAAAATATTGAAAAAAAAAACGGATTTCGATGCTACAAAATGAGGAAAGTTCAACATTTAAATGAGGGAGATAAGCCAAGGAGAGTAAGATTTTGTAGATGGTTATTAAATAAAAAAAGGAATGACGCTGGCGCTGATATGTAGCAAAATTCTGTGGTCGGACGAATCAAATTTTTCTAATAATGGATTTTTCAATAGAAATATGCATTATAAGTGGACACGAGAAAATACACATTGGTGCAGAGAGACTGCTTTCCAAGAAAGATTTTCTACGAATGTTTGGTTGGGTCTTTTAGGGACTAAAGTAATTGGACCTTATTTTTATGATGGCAAATTAACCGCTCGTAGATACCTTAATTTCCTGCAAAACGAATTTCAAGATTTTCTTTATGAATTAACATTGGCAGAAAGATTAAATTATTCATATTTTCAACAAGATGAGGCTCCACCTCACACTGCTGTAATATGTACAAATTATTTAAATCAAGTTATGCCAGATAGCTGGATAGGCACCTATGGACCCATTCTATGGCCAGCTCGATCGCCAGATATTACTCCCTTGGATTTTTTCGTCTGGGGTTACATTAAAGACAGGGTATTTCAAACTGCCCCTGAAAATATTGAGGACATCAAAACCAGAATTCGAAACGCATGTGAGGCAATTACTCCTGAAATGCTCCAAAATGTAATGCGTGACGTGTCTCGTAGAGCACGTTTATGTGTCAGAATGCATGGTGCACAATTTGAGCATTTGTAGTTAGAAAAATAAATACACACAATTTCTTTTCAATATAGTAGTAGGTAGTACTGTTATACATAGTTTTTCGTTTTTTTCTTTGGATGTTCGTTTTGTACTTGTATTTTTATTTATGAGATATTTGTTGGTTTGTATTAAATTGTAATAAATAATTACGGAATTATAATTATTATAAAGTGAATTTTTACTATTATGGCACAGCTGATTGTTACGATTCAATTATATGAATTGTGGTATTCGTAAAATATTAAATATTGACACTATCGGTTAAAATTTCTGTGACATGTTTTATATCGTTGGAAAGAGAAAAAAATAACGGAATTAATGGCGTTATGGCCTACTTTGAGATTTGTATTTTTCATTTTTGCACAAGAGCGTATGTCAAAGCCAACTGCATTTTTCGATTTTTCTGTTACACGTTATTATTCTTATTGTCTTTGCCGTCAACTTTCATTCCTTTAACTTTTTTCGTATCTCCTCAAATAAGGAAGCTATAACCGTTTGTGGTTTTCCTATTTTTCAGGTTTTTGTAATATATCTCATAAAGTAGGCTATGGATTTCAAATTTCTTTTTACTGAAATATAGCTCACAAAAAATGGGATAACTGCTTCTAAAACTTCATTCTTCTACAATAGATATTAAGCGAGATATTTGGTGTGGCCCTCGTAAAATAGACAGTCTGTATAAGAATTGAGTAATGGGAAAATATGTTCTATCTTTAATGTTTGATCTTTCGCGGGCTTTTGACACAGTCGAGCCTAGTTTTTAAATCAAAAACTATATGCAATGGGAATTGAGGAACCATGTTACAATGGATCTTGTCATATATTTCCAACAAGAAATTATTGGTTAAATATGAAAATATTAAATCTGAGGTTAAAAAATATTAAAATGGGAGTTCCGCAGTGTTCTGTATTGGGACCTCTGTTCTTCATAATTTACGTAAATGGCCTACCATCGAATATATCTAAAGGCAAAGTTACTATGTTTGCCGACGATACCACTGTAACTATAGCAGCACAAGAAGTAAAATTGAATAATCTAATTCTTAATAACGAGAAAACAGTCTCATTAAATTTCTTTATAAGAAAACCATTAGCCTCAAATTTTGAAACATTAAATAATATTGAACTTTCTGAATCTGAAAAATTCTTACGAACACATTAGATAGTAAATTAACGTGGAATAAACACATTGATTTTGTTGGTACTAAACTCAACTCAACATGCTTTGCAATAATACGGATGAAATCGTGTCTAAACGTAGAGAGCCTGTTAAATATTTACTATGGGCTGGCGTACAGTCACTTAGCAAACAATATTGTCTCCTAGGGAATTGCCAATAACATATAAAGAGTGTTAGTAGGTCAAAAACGCATAATCAGGATAATATTTAATACGGCACGAATGGACAGTTGCAAAAATGTTTTCCAGAGAAAAATATCTTAACGGTTCCCTCAATATTCTTATGGAAATGCGTCATGTATTCAAACATAAGTCTGATTTTAATTACATAGATGGATTTCATAGCTAAAATACCAGGTATGGTAGAAACTTATCCACCTCAATACATAATACCAGCTTCTTCAAAAAGAGTATGAGCGAGTAGCAATGTAAAAAGTGCCCCCGCATCTACCGAACTAAAATGGCTTCCATAAGATGTCTCGTATGCTGACTGTCTTGTGTACAAAGTTTTAAGCTCATGGACTCTGCATGGGGTGGGAAAAAAATAATTTACCCCTAAATGTTTTATTTTTTTTCTCACCTCCTATTTGACGGATCGCTTTGTAATTTGGCACAAATAATATTAGTGTTAGGATAGTTTATTTTAAAAAATAATACTCTTCTACGATGATTTTATGCATTAAAAAAAAATTAATATATTTTTTCAATGGCCGGAAGGGTGACTACCCTGTTTGACACTATCGCCATATTTTGATATAATATGTATTATAACTATAACATATAACAGTTACAGTTTTATTAATGGGGTGGAACAGAATAAAAATAAATAATTATCTGAACTTGCAATATTACGAGTATATTATTTAATATTTAGATAGGTAATCATATAATTTATTCAGTTATTTCACTTCAGATAAGACATCGCAAAGAAAAAGAAGAACAAGAAAAGCGACGTCAAGAAGAAAAAGAAGATCAAAAAAGAAGACGTCAAGAGGAAGAAAGGCGGCGTCAAGAAGAAAGACACGAATTGAAGGAAATAATGGAAGACCTGGAAATAAGGCGTCAAGAGGAGAAAGAAGAACAAGAAAGACAACGCCAAGAAGAAAAAGAGGAACAAGAAAGACGCCAGGAAGAACTGAGGAAAATCCTGAGCGATCAAATGAAAATCCAACAAGGCGCTATGAATTCAATCACTAACGAAATCGAAGAAGAGATAAACAAGGTCGAAGATAGTAGGTGTGGTCAAGACTGAAGTCAGTCAAGTCAAAGGGGAAGTAAGCGACATCAAAGAAAAGATGACTGATGTCGAAGGAGAAGTGGAGCGCTTTAAACGACAATTGAGAGAGAATGGAAGCCGGCTAGTAGCATCATCAGGTCCTCGTTTAAAACCTCCCTCATTTGACGGCCAGAGCTCATGGACAACGTATAAGAGACAATTTGAGGCGGCTGCGAATGCGAATAACTGGGATAACGAGGAAAAGGCATTAGTTCTGGCGCTAAGGGGCCAAACCTCAGAGTTACTTCAGACCATCCCGGTGGAGAAACAAAGGGACTTCAAAGTCTTGGAAGCTAAATTAGACTTGAGGTATGGCGACCAACACCTTGCCCAAGTATACCAGGCTGAGCTAAAATCAAGGACGCAAAAGGTTGGGGAAAGCTTACAAGAATTCGAAGCTGCGATAGAGACTGGCACACCTGGCATATCCGAGTGCACCAAGAGAATTTCAGGATCAACTAGCGGTGGGAGCCTTTTTAGATGGCATCAAGGCCGAAGAGGTCAGGCGAATTCTTAGAATATCGCGGCATCAAAGTATTAGCGAGGCTTTGGTGCGTGCCCTCGAAGTAGAAGCTGCCTTTAAAAACACCTCTTGGTCAGAAGTGCGTGCTGTGATAGTTGAAGAGGCACTATACATACAAAATAAATCATTTTTCAATTGGCTGCCTGACCGCTGGCTACTTACGCCCCCGCTATGCCGCAGCCGCATCTGTCTTACAAATCTCTGTAGCTCCATCTCATACTGTTACGTTCTCATATATAGTATCTTATCTCCGGAATTTTAAGTGTGTGTATCAGATACTCGTGATTTTCTTATGTTATTTGTATTGTATCTAATACTTAATTTTTCCATTTTAAAAAAACTTAGATAGTAGTTAATGTTATTCACGAAATGGAAAGTTCTAAAACTGATAGCAATAGTTCTGAGAGCAAAATCAGCTTACTTAATTTAAAATGCAAAAAACAATGTATAATATGTAAAAAAATTGGAGGTACTACAATCGAATCAACCAATAAAACTTTCTTTACTGCCACAGTTAGATGAGGAAAGTGACTTGGATACATTATTTTGTTTTTTATGTGTTATCATGTTCCTAATGGTTAATAAAATAGGTCTTATAGATGTTCGTATGTAATAATAATAACATCCCGTCTAATGCTCTAAGTGAATCCCATTGTGACCACAAAGCCTTCAATCCTATTCCTTTGTTGAGACATCCTTCCATTCTCGGATTCCTTTTTCCTTTGCTCACAATATGGGTCCAATTTTTGCATCACTCAGTTACTCTTGTCTGAATGAATTATATAATTATCTCTCAAAATATTAAATAATATACTCGTAATTTTGCAAGTTCAGATAATTTTTATTTATTTTTATCCTGTTCCACCGCATTAATAAAACTATAACTGTTGTATGTTATACTTATAGTTTAAATACATATTATATCAAAATATGGTAATAGTGTCAAACAGGGTATTCACCCTTCCGGCCATTGAAAAAATATATTAATTTTTTTTAATGCATAAAATCATCGTAGAAGAGTAATATTTTTTAAAATAAACTCTCCTAATACTAATATTATTTGTGCCAAATTACAAAGCGATCCGTCAAATAGGAGGTGAGAAAAGAAATAAAACATTTGGGGGTAAATTATTTTTTTTTCCACCCCATGCAAAGTCCACGAGCTTAAAACTTTGTACACAAGACAGTCAGCATACTAGACATCTTATGGAAGCCATTTTAGTTCGGTAGGTGCGGGGGCACGTTTTACATTGCTGTCCGCTCATACTCTTTACCAGACTACAATTTTTCATATTTTTGCATGTAGAATCTGCACCAGAAGTTTGTCACCGATATTTCCGGACGGTCTGTATGATGGATTAAAAATTCTATAAAAAATATTATTAGCTATAAACAAACAAAAATAATTTTCAGTAAAAGATTAATAATAATTTATCTAGAACAAATACTGTCCCAAAAGAACCATTAGATGATCATTTTTAGCAATAACAAGCCGTATTTCATTACTAAACCGAATATAATTGGCAGTTTATTTCCTGCATTGCAAGAGGATAACAAAGCACAAAGAGAGCAACTAAAATAAATTGCCTTCATACAATATAACTGCACAGGTATTCAATTTGGGAGGAAATTTATAAAAATTATGTTGTGATTGAATCAAATGGCTCACTAAATAAAAGTTGAAAGCGGATTTTATTCCAGTAATAAGTTTAGTTTTTCGTAATAGCCGATGCGATGGAGAATGTACGTAGGCTGACTTATGCATTTAATTGGGACAAATTAACAAGATATGTGCGTCCTCTTACGTAACGTACCTACAACTAGAAGACGGAACAAAGAAGTTCGATTAGAATATAACGTAATTTGCTTGGAACTAGGTTTAGTGAATGTAAATATTTAATTTATGCGTCCTTTGAATAAATCTAAAGAATTTAGGTACGACGAATGACGAAATACTTGATGTAATAGTCGTACAAGGCATTGCGGACTAGCTCGTTTTGTACGTAACAGTAATAATAAAAATGCACTGCAGTAAAGCTTCTTCTCATTCACAATGTCTTGACCAGCGCTTTGTTACTAGTGCATTATTCTAGTCGGTCCACCTTCGCTGTATGGCACAACTAATAGCAGCATGCCCTCGTCGTGGTTGCCTGTTAAGCGGACATTTTTTAAATCGTATTGAATTATTATTATTAAGAGTATGAAATAAGTTGATAAGATGTCTTACAAATCCATTGCGATCAAACGTTGGTTCATCCGTGAAAAACACTGAAAAATTCTTCATTTTCTCCAATTTGGTTTTGAGCCCACTGGCAAAAAAATTAATCTACGATTTAAATCCACATTCAAAAGCTCTTGATGCAGTTCTACTTGATAGAGGTGAAACTTATTTTTACGAAGACGTAGGGAAACACTAGATTTTCTGACCTATAAATCACTACTTGACTCCCGAACACTTGCCGTAGGATTTTCGATTACCGCTAAAGTTATAGCCAGCTCATTTTCTTCACTAAATACATTTTGCCGTCTTGCCTTCTTTTTATATGCAAAACTTCCCGTACGTTCAAAACGTTCTTTCAAATTTTCTAGAGACCTCACATCAGAACACCTATCGGGATATTTTTGACGATACACTCTCGATGCCAATAAACAATTTTCATCACATTCACCAATAACATAACATTTACCATAGATATCAAATCTTAAATCTCTTAGAGAAATGTCATAAAGTGAAAAACAAACGCAAAACAAAAGACCAAAGCCACACTAGATTTTAATGCTAAAATAAAAAGCACCTCAATTTATGCAAAAATTATTTGTAATAATAATATCTCAAAAACCGCTTGAAATAAAAAAACCGCTGCCCAAGGAATCACT
The DNA here is from genome assembly GCA_936432065.2 of Rutpela maculata. Taxonomy (NCBI): domain Eukaryota; kingdom Metazoa; phylum Arthropoda; class Insecta; order Coleoptera; family Cerambycidae; genus Rutpela; species Rutpela maculata. The sequence continues at coordinate 141,104,321 of OW386293.2, read as the reverse complement.
ACTTCCACATCCAGATTCTCTATCCAAGTCACTCACAACGAAAAAATTTTGTATGTGGAAATAATTGTTTATGGAACTTTAATATAATATTTGAAATCCTCTACCCCAAAAACCCATAAAACGACACCCCACATCGGTAGTGGGGTGGGGGTGGTGATAGGGGGGTTGTAGTGGGGGTGGATGAAGTAAAAAAATATTTTGAGGTTTCTGGTTCTTGTACATTAGGGTGGCCCTTATTTTTCAATATATTTTTTTTTCTTTACGACGACCCTTATATTTGTTCTACTTGGTAAAAAAATAATTTCTACCAAATTTGAAATTTTTTGGAGCAGGGGATCACGTGGCACATTACAGTTAAAAATTTTTATTTTTTTATAACTAGGTAGGTAGATACCGTAAATGTATATCCTTCTTATTTAAACAACTGAGCAAGGTATATAGGGCGAGTGGAGCTTAGAATATATGGGTTCTGAGCTCCACCAACCCTGAAATAATAGGAGCAATAGATATTGTAGTGGGGAGATATGTAGGAGGCGCCCTTATAACCTAATATGCTCAGTTCTTTAGTTTCTTGCGCCCGTGGAAAATAAACAAGTTCTCACTAGTTTATAAAACGAATTCGTTGTGCTAAAATTGTGAAATAGAGTAAAAGTAATAAATAAAAATCTACAAATAAAATGGCAACAAGACAAAAAGAGAAGCTGTATCTTCTTCAACATGACGAAAGTCAAATTATTGGAGGCAAATGACTATCAAATGGACAAGTTCTGAGAGTTTTATTTTATAACCTAGTCTAGTGCACATTTGGCGGTGAAAGAAGTAGAAGTATTATGGGAAAAGGCGAGAATCCCAACGAGAAAGTTTCAGCGTAGCATTGAGAAATTGGAATTATTGTATCAAGAATGAAAAACACTATAAAAAACTTGTAAACGTCGAAATCAACTACAGGAAAAGAAGGAGCAAGATTTTCTTAATAAAGTGGATGACTTATTCCATATCGCTCATGGCAATGCGTTGAAGATGATTAGCATTAAAGAAGACAAACTTTTCTTTTTAAACCAAAGGAAAGAAGGCCGACCTGGATCAATGATCGACGAAGATCGTGTTTTATTACTAAAGGAACAAAGAAAAGAATCTCGAAAGAAGCAAGAGGAATTAAAGCAGTCTAGCTATCAAGTATTACAAGGTATATTTTAAATTAAACTGTAGAAGTCATCTCATTATAAATAAATATATTTTTTTCATTTTAAAAAGTGAAGTGGTTGGATTGGGTTTCCAATTCCTGTACTTGTTCATCATCTGTTGAAAATTCCAATTCAACCACTTCACTTTCTGAAATGAAAAAAAAAATTATTTATCATGAGACGATTCTTTCAGTTTAATTTAAAATATACCTCGTAATACTTGATGGCTAGACTGCTTTAATTCCTCTTGCTTCTTTCGAGATTCTTTTCTTTGTTCCTTTAGTAATAAAACACGATCTCCGACGATCATTGATCCAGGTCGACCTTTTTTTCTTTGGTTTAAAAGGAAAAGTTTGTATTCTTCAATGCTAATATCTCCAACGCTTTGGTATGAGCCGAGGGGGCAACCGCTGGCGAAATTTTGTACACCTAATACCTATTCTAAAAAAATACCCTTTATTTCCCCTTTAATTCCTTGTAATTCTCCTAATTCCTCAAATATCTTTATTTCCTCCTAATACCTTAATATTTTCTAGATTATCTCGGGAATGGTGCACTTTTTGATAAAAATACCTATATACAAAATTGTTCCTTATAAAATTCTCTATCAAAACTGTCTCTACATTTTTTTCCTAAAATTAATAGCACCGTGGGAAATAAGGCACACACATAAGGGTTGCTTCCGGTCAACACAATAAATTGTAATCTTTACTATAATCTACTTTAAAGTTCAATACTTAACGCTAAAGCAGTAGCTACTAAAGTCCACCTAAAATTAAAATAAATTCCTCTCACCCCTATAAAATAACGCGATTTTTGATGAAGCGATAATATTGTATACCGGGTCGCTCAGCCGATAGGGACACTGTTGTAACTTCTGAATGGGCGAATGGATTTTTTTCAAATTTGGTGTAGTAATATAGGATATAATTTCCAATTATATAATGTAAAGAACCAAAATGGCCGACTTCCGGTTTCGATTTTACCCGAAAGTGGGTTTAAAATACCCGGTTTTTGCGTAAAATCTCGCACATTGGCAGCCCTGAACAGTAACAGCGTTTACAGCAAGCTCTAAAATAATGTAGTGACCTTGGGTCGTCTGAGATGTAGTGAGAGAAATTGAAATTTTTTACATTGTGGTGGTGTATAGATATCTATACTTTTTTCGCGTAAAGACAGCTTTGGAAATAGCCATACGGATATTCAGCGAATTATATGACCTGCGCTGATTACATTTGCGCCTCATTTACCAAAGTGCTATTAATTTTAAGAAAAAAGCTTAGAGACGTTTTTATAGAGATTTTTATAAGGAATAATTCTGTATATAGGTTTTTTATGGAAAAATGCACCGTTCCAGAAATAATCTAGAAAACCTCAAAATGGGGGTGGAAACGACGTCCTCGAGGAGATGAAGCACGCAATTTTTGAAACTTTATGTATTTTGTCCCATATATTACAATTTTAACTGTTATATTACTGAAGTATTACAAGACATCGTGCAAAGTTTTAATAATGAAAAGCTAGTCATGGAGAAATTGTAGACGTAGGAGAGCGATTTGTTCTAGCTTTATACAACTCTACCTCCGCAGAAAAAAGTCTAGATGTATACAGATTCATGAGTTTTAACAAACTTGTTGGTAAAGCGAACAATACTGTAATATTATCCAAACTACCAACAACTTCTGCTGCTGCTCGGCAACACTCATATCGCGTTTTTTACCAAATTCAAACATGGAAAAACGTTGCGCTAGAAGCTACTGATTGGGGATGGAAAATTGAAAAAGTTGGCGGTATATTAACCCGAACTGTGACAACAAAAGAACCGGCTCCCGAATCTGTTATAACACTAATTTTTTGTTCATGCAAATTAGGGTGCGAAAACAGGTGCAGTTGCAGAAGAGCAGGCTTACGTTGCACCACAATGTGTTACCATTACCACGGACAAGCATGCATGAATGTCGAATCTATGGAAGACGATGAAGATTAATTAACGTAGGTAACTTTTTGATAATTAGTGGATTCGGCTTACAGGGGACACCACACTCCAAGTACTTTACCTCTAGGGTGGCGTGGAAACAAGTACAATATACAATATTCTCGTTTCTTTAAAAATCGCGTTATTTTATAGAGGTGAGAGGGTGGAAGTGGTACATTTATTATAATTTTAGGTGGAGTTTAGTAGCTACTGCTTTAGCGTTAAGCATTGAACTTTAAAGTAGATTATAGTAAAGATTACAATTTATAGAGAATTTTATAAGGAATAATTGATCAAAAAGTGCACCGTTCCCGAGATAACCTAGAAAATCTCAAAATGGGGGTGGAAACGGCGTCCTAGGGGATGAAGCACACTATTCAGGGGTGCGAACTTTTCGGTTTAGTAATTCTTATGCTATCCTTAACATTTCCACCAATTTTCAAAACTTTATGAATTTTGTCCGATATAAATCGTTATATTACTGAACTAGGAAGTCCAGAGTATCATCGGTAGTTTAATTAAATTAAATATTTTTTCTTTACTAGATATTTTTAGCGCTAATCTCTGCGCTAATGTTTTTACAACACTGACGTCCTTTATATAAGAATCGGTATGTAATTCTTCAAGATAAACATTCCATTTCAATATTTTTACGCTCTAATTCCCTCCTAATACCTTTTATTTCCTCTTAATTCCCTTCTAATACCTCGTAATAATATTTATTTCCTCCAAATTCCCATGTAATTCCCTTAATACCTAATAATTCCTTCCGAAATACCTTCAATTCCTTCCTAATTTCTTCCTAATTCCTCCGATTTGTACACTATTTCCCCTCAGCGGTTGCCCCCTCGGTATGAGCGATATCGAATAAGTCATTCACTTTATTAAGAAAATCTTGCTCCTTCTTTTCCTGTAGTTGATTTCGACGTTTATAAGTTTTTTATAGTGTTTTCCATTCTTGATACAATAATTCCAATTTCTCAATGCTTCGCTGAAAATTTCTCGTTGGGATTCTCGCCTTTTCCCATAAATACTTCTACTTCTTTCACCGCCAAATGTGCACTAGACTAGGTTATAAAATAGAACTCTCAGAACTTGTCCATTTGATGGCAAGTTAGCTCCAATAATTTGACTTTCGTCGTGTTGAAGAAGATAGCTTCACTTTTTGTCTTGTTGCCATTTCATTTGTAGATTTTTATTTATTATTACTTTTACTTTATTTCACAATTTTAGCACAACGAATTCGTTTTATAGACTAGTAAGAACTTGTTTACTTTGCACGGGCGCAAGAAACTAAAGAACTGAGCATATCAGGTGATAAGGGCACCTCCTACATATCTCCCCACTACAATATCTATTGCTCCTATTATTTCAGGGTTGGTGGAGCCCAGAACTCATATGTTCTAAGCTTCACTCGCCCTATATACCTTGCTCAGTTGTTTAAATAAGAAGGATATAAATTTACGGCACCTACCTAGTTATAAAAAAATAAAAAAATTTACCTGTAATGTGCCACGTGATCCCGTGCTTCAAAAAATTTCAAATTTGGTAGAAATTATTTTTTTACCAAGTAGAACAAATATAAAGAAAAAAAATATATTGAAAAATAAGGGCCACCTTATTGTACATACACTAAATCACAATTTTTTTCATCCCCTTTAATAATGGGGTGGGGGTGGTAATGGTGGTTAAAAATTTTTTTGAGACCTTAGCTTCTCTTGTATTTACTAAATACCAATTTTATGGACTCTTACCTGCTTAATTTACCTATTTACCCCAAATTTACCCCAATTTGCCCCCCAACCGTTTGACGGAACAAGATGAAAATATGATCTAGTTCCAGATCTCGTTAAAGTAGATACGTGTACCAAATTTCAATTCAATATCTTAAACGGTTCTAGAGTAAACGTGCGCACAAAAAAAGTTACAGACATACAGACAGAATTTTTTTTTCGCTCAAACTTAAAATCTCGACGTTTCATGACATTCTAAGCCTATTTGAACAATAACAATTAAAAAAAAAATTTTGTCGTTACTATACTTCCACTGGATGTGGAAGTAATTAAGTGTATGATATTCAAATGTGGGGAATTGTATGCTTTATTCATCCATGTAAAAAATATATAGGCATCCCATTTAAAAAAAGTTGAAAAAATAATAATTATATATCAAGAAATGTAAACAAATATTTTGGACACCCGGTATAATAATAATTTATTTCAAGAATGTTTTTCAGTAAATATATCATTATCAAATATCACCATACATTTTTAGGAAAAACAGTTAATAAATCGCGAAGATATGGCAGTCAAAAAATGTTTATAAATTGCAAAAAAAAAACAGGACAAAGCTGCAAAATATTTTAGGGTGTAATACAGGACCTTTGGATGCTTAACTGCCGCTAAAAGAATATAGGGTGTTCCATTAAAAAAGAAATACTTTCTTGTGCAACTCGTTTTTGTAACACCTTCCCTACAAACACAAAAGGTCGGCCCTCCAGTGGGCCATCACAGGGCCAGAAGTTTCGTTTCTGGCCCAGTGATGGTCCGCTGATGGGCCGATCTTTTGTGTTTGTTGGGTTGTATAATTGAAAATAATTTTACGTTGTACTAGAAATGAAACATTAAACGTTTTGTTCAGAAAGTTTTTTTTAAGAAGTTAGCCGTTTTTGCACAATCTTCCGAGGGAATACTAACTGGACATCCCCTTTTTAGTTTTCCATATACGAATATTATATATAGGGAATGTATCATGATCATGTCAAAAATCGAAATCGAAAGTAGAAGAAATCCACATACATCACAAAAGAAGTACGTTTGAAAATCTTCTCTTAAAAACCAATCAAGAATCTTTTACGCGCCGTATTTCTACTTCAGGTTTCGCTCGGAATATAATTATAATATACACATTAGACCTTCAACAAATACGTAACGTAACTATAAAGTATAACAACTACTTCAAAGTACAAAAACGCCGACCACACCACAATCGCCTTGTTCTCAATATCATAATTTGTCAAAGTTTTGTCTCGTTATGTTCCCACGTTTGCTTGAATAGAAATACGATGACATTATTGCAGATGAGTTTCCAGGAAAATTCGGTTTAGTTGGACTGAAGCGCGTGGTATAATTAACTTTTTGCCCTTGCTAAAACCTGACCTAGAGAGAATGATTGTTGTACATGCAAGGAAGATGAAGTGGAAGTTTCAAGTTCAACTACTGGTCGACGTGATGTTAAGAGGGCAGATCTACATAATCTATACAAGGGAGGAAAAATAAAATTGGACTTTTAGTGGAGTCCATAGAACTTTTCACTTCGGAAAAATTCCGGGAAGCGGTAACTTTTGAGAATACATCTTTGAACAAGTCAGGAACAACTTACCAAAAGTTACCAACAATAGTCCTTGAACGTAACTTGTTATTAAACAAATTAGTTGCAAAATACCAGTCTTCGTTAAATATATCTTAAAATATATATTTTTTCTTCCAAAAAGTAATTGCGCCATCGAAAGTACGGAAAATTTCACATAAAAAATGTAGACTCCAGATTTTTTTTGTTTAACGCACGAAAATGAACTAAAACTAATTAATGAAATTGACTTCACAAAAGCTTAAATGAAAAAAGAAAATGTAGCTATTGTAGCTACTCTTGAAGTAATGTATAAAAAGATCCTTTGAGTGAAAAAAATCTCAAAATATATTTTTTCTAAAATTTCAAAATTTTGAGAAAATGATAAAATTTGACCATCTATTTCTCTGGTTTAAATTGCGTTAGAGCTCTCTAGGTGCGACTTTTAAAGCTTGAAATGTGTACTTTAAGATGCTTAAAAATTAAATTAACCTCTTCTTTACGAAAATAAAAAAAGATATTTTTTGCTATAAAATTCGTAAAATTATGGGTAAAGTAAACGTTAATAACTTTTATAAAAAACACACGTTTACAATAGGACCTCAAAATAGTAAATCTGATGATGAACAAATTTTGGAATATATATAAACCTATACTGTTTACGAAATATTGAAAAAACCAAGTTTTTTCAGTACATCGACTCAGTGTTGATTGTTTCTACAATTTTCATCTTGTTTAAACTATCGAATACATATTAAAGATATTCACGTGGTACAGGGCCATGAGTCAAATTATAATGCTTGAATAATAGAAAGAGATTGAAAGTAAAACAACATCTTCGCGGCAAGCAGTACGCATCACCTGCCCCGCCCGCTGCGCTGTGGCTGTGTGTATGTCCGCAGAGCATTGTAAAAGTAGTTTTGGCACTTTTTTAGGTGAGTATTTAAATTGTGTTTTTAATTGAATAGTATTTTGAATTATTTTATTGCTTGATGGAAGTAGGCCATATTGGATCAACCATTTTGAGTTACCTTTTTTTGACATCATAATCCGAGCCATAATCTGTTTCAGCGACCTCGAAAACCTCATTATATGTCAATTTGAATTAAATTGCTTTAAAATTCTTTAACTTATAATAATTTTGTTAAAAAAAGTTTCTTTTTGTTTAAATAATTAATAAACAATTTCCTCACGATTATATGTTTATAATTTTTTATTTTAAGCTATGTAAATGATATCAAAAGGGTTTAGGAAAATCGAAGCTTCCCGTAATTATTCCGAAATAATGCATATTTTTAGCCTCTATTGACTCCACTATTTATTATCTAACAACAATTTGAAATCGGTGAAAAAATGCGTAAATTGTTTGTACGTTTATTATATTACTAATTACATTATCAATTTGTTTATTCCAAAAAAAATACTTGATCTTTTTTAGTGGCCTCTTTTACATAATGCAAGAAAATATTGTAAGTAAAAAATTGTAAACAGTATCAAAATAATTGTTGCACATAAAATGGGAGATTTTCTTTCCCCGTTCCTCCATATTCTTCTCTCTATTTCATCCTGTCTCACTCTCTCTCTCTATCTCTGTCTTTTTTGCAAAATGTCAACATTTTAAACTATATTTTCTAAAATTTAGACGTTGGTATGTCATGTGTAGTGTGCTTTCGTAAAACAAGATTATTTTCTAATTTAACAATAACGGTTTTCTATTTCTGAGGAAACATACGGTATTCTTCAGTTTTCGAATACTCAAACAAACCAGAATAACAGTGCTGTTTTAGCAAATAAATATTTACTAATAGGTAGATTTTAAACTGTTACTGCTCTGGGTTGTTCGTGAAATTTGGTTTTTGTAATATTTGGTGAAGGTGCCAGTGTTACAATAAGCTCTATGAAAAACTATGGTGGATGAAAGGTGACACGATTCTGGGATAGGCATATTATATGAACTTGGATTTGATTCCTCTTGTTTAAAAAGTTACCAGCCTATACATATGTAACACAGTTTAATGAATAAAAATTCAATATTACAAAAAAAAATATGTTTAAAAAATATTATTTAGGTATTAAGCAAATCACAACTTACACACTTTTTATTTATTATGAAAATACCTACTTTCTGTATATTGTTGCCCTAATCTGGGCACGCTAATATACTAGTTAGGTAAATACTTCAAAACACTCATTATTGGAGAACCAATCAAATCAACTACTCTTCTATCTAATATTGACGAAGTATTGAATTACATGATAGGATTTCTAGCATTTTAAAGAAAAAAATGTATTGAAAATACTTAAATCATTTATTTAAATTCAGTCAGTATTAGCTAGAAGAATAGTTCGAATGTTCAAGCATAAATTCGTTTACTTGTGTGCATTTTTTCGAAAATATGATTAATCAGATCATGATAAGAAATTGCGATTTTCACGATCTTATCCTTATAACTTTCTACAGTTTTCAATATAAATTCTGGAACTTTTCCAATACATTGACAAATGTATAAGGAATCCATTGGATATAAATAGGTGTACCTGTAATAAATACAATACAGTAAAGGCACATAAAAATTCATGCGAGCGATTCAGCGGCTATGTGTAGTGTCTGTGTATGCGTTCATAATTATATATTTTCCCTCCATACTCACTATTTGTCCTCCTATTCACTAAGAAAAAGGTTACAAATGTGTAATCAGAAAGAGAAGAAAGCTTTATTTTACTAGTTAGAACTGCTAAGAATACTTAGAGGTTCCATAGTATGCATTTAACCGTGCGCTTGGCCGCGAAGAGTGACAAAGTTACTTCACTAATTTTTTGAAGGAATACCATGGCTTTAGCGATAAATTTTATTGCGACATTTTTTGTTTAGAAACACGTGGTCTATCCACCTGTGTTTTTTATTTTTTCCTACCCTGACTTAATTTCCAAATTTTGAAAAAATGGATGAGAGAAATTTTTTTCTGCATCCGAGTGGAATGTACACTTTTCAGGATATTACTCTATACACTTTCACGAACTCATTAAAAATAAATTATTCATTTTGCAAGTTTTTGGAGATTTTACTATAAAATATCCCCTGTCGTCTAGGTTAAAATGGCTGGCTCTACAGTTTTTATCCCAGATAAATATTTTTAAGAGTGTGAGACTTGCGCTTCTTTAGTTTAAACATTTGCTACGAACATTATTTTCTTCAATATACATGCGTTAAATATTTTGTATAGTAAAGAACCCCGCACATTTCTTATGTAAATTGGCAAATTTGCTGAATTTTTAATATGTTGTAGATTTAGACTTTCTGATTAAAAGCTCCCATGGGCCCAACTCGATCCTATGTCTAGTTCCCGAGATACAGCTCAAGAAATGTACAAGAATGACCTCCTGTAAAATGAAAAAAATTCGAATTCATGATTTTTTCATACAGTTTATATTGTGATACGTCCTAATAGCCCTTTATAATATTTTGCACTAAAAACATTTGTTGTTTTAATAAAAATAGCAAACGCACCGGGAAATCTATATTAAAAATAAGATAGTGAAAAATATAATCGGTCAAAATGTTTAACACATTTTTTACATAATAGTACGACAGCCCGTTACCAAAAACCCCTATCATAACAGCAAGGAAACCCTATAGATTATGAAATTCTAAGATACTTTTTCATACGACGAAAGTTCAAAAAACGATACGGGCGGCTTGCAAACGACTTTCCGCCTCACAGTGGCACGAATCGTGATTTTTTTCGTTCAAAATTATCTAGAGCACTTGTTTCGCAACCGATTGGGATAATTTTTTTTTTTAAATACTCGTTATTTAATTTCCAAAGAACGTAAGAGAGCCGATTTTTGAATTGTGCTAACCAAAATTATTGAGCTTAGCCAGAATGGTCATTTTTAATTTAAATAATAAAACTTACAATAAAAAATTTTTTTCTTATTCAATTTATATAAATCTTGGTACTCGGGGGTTTTTGAGGTCGCTGATTACGAATCTGATATTTAAATTGTCATAAATCAACCTGCAAGATGGCGGAATCAGTGACGGTTGTAAAATGCTAAAAAATTATGAAAAATGAAATATTCTTGTTAAAGTTTATGCCGAAATCGGCTCTCTTAACGTTTTTTGGAAATTAAATAACGAGTATTAAAAAAAAATTATCCCGATCGGTTGCGAAATAAGTGCTCTAGATAATTTTGAACGAAAAAATAACGATTCGTGTCACTGCGCGTCTGTCGAAAAAAATGTCGTAATTTTTATACCGCGGGGAGGCAGTTCTCGATTAATTCTCGTTAAAAATGATGAACAAGACATGAATTAATCGAGAACTGCCGTCATTGTCCTAAGTTCCAATAATATCAATCAAAGTTGTATCAAATTGGAGGCTAAAATAATCAAATCAGCGAAGCTAAATTTTTTTCTATTTATAAAACGGTAAAAAAATGCAAACTGCCGTTTTCTGTTGGCCGTAGTTGCGGGAAATCGATATAAAAATTTAAGAATGTTGGTAGAAATAGATGTGGATCGGGTTCAATGCCAAGATCATTATTGACCAATCCAAGATATTATTTGCCTCCAATTAACGAATCTACAACCAAAGCCTCTACTGTCTATCAAACTCTTCAAATGGCATTAAAAATGGCAGATGAATGTGAATTACCATATACCGAAGTCACATATGATCTCGCGAAAGCGATTATCAACGGGAAAGTTCAGGAAATCAGATTATAATGGAACATTTTTGGAACATTGCTCAGTCTTTCTCTGAATGCCCAGGTTGACCTGCAGTTTGCTCTTACTTTGTCAATATCCCCCGTTGTACTTTCTTTTTGTCACCCTAGTGGAGTACATCACAAGACCGAGAAGGCGACTCTGCTTCGGCTGTTAGAAAAGAGAGTGGATTCTGAAGGACCCGATTCTCCGGGCATTATAATCATTGATGAGTTTTTTTGCTATATTCTATATTCGTTGAAAGATGCTGGTAACACATACGGCGATATTTCAAGAAGGATACTTCGCCTCTTGGATAGTAATGAAGCGCAAGAAATTCATCAGATGTATTTAATGTTTAAAACTACAATAATAAACCTGACAATTTGAATCCTTCTTTTATCATTACTGTATGTACGGAACCTTGAAGTTCAATTCCCATTCCATTTAAATACATTCTCTGAGAGCCTGTGCTTTCAAACAGCCTTAATTTGCTTCTTTTTTTTTTGTCGCGGCGGAAATCATTTTTCTCAAATGTGAACTGGGAAAAATTTCAGTTCTTATTTTTTTCGTCTTCTTAATGATATTTGGAATAGCCTGAAGTGGAGATGCCTCGCCGCGATGACTTGGTCAGCTCTCAAAATTAAGCAACATGCGAATGTAACCACCCGTAACTGAACTAGCAAAAAGTTCCGTTCGAACTTTCTTACCAATTTACATAAGAAATGTGCGGGGTCCCTCTATCTTAGAAATTAACCAATTTAAGTTTATTCCCGTTAAAAGTCTGGGACTTGTATGCCTTTTAAAATCCATAGGAAGTTTGGGGATGCTATTGTAGGGTGATTATGGATGGTTAGTTTTAAAACTTAAACAATATATAGCAAAGAGCCTGAACGATACAACTACCTAAAGCACATCCGCTGAAAACTTCCCTACATAATGCGCCCCGGGGAGGGGCGGTATTTGTATAGGCTATGGCCTTTACTCCAAAATTACATGTTTCACACAGGGCAACTAACATAGATACAGCTAGTGTCAAATTTTAATACCAATTTCACGCCGAATTTATTTCCTTTGTAAAATAATGCATGGAAAATTCATAATATCAGGGATAACCTTGTTATTGATATTTTACACCCCTATATTCCATAATACACCAGATCAAGAGTAATTCTACACATATAAGACTGATTCTCTGCATAAGACTGATAAATGAACTGTCGCATTAATTAGGGCAGGAAACAATACTGTTCATACTATAATTTAACTATGTCAAATTTTGCGGTGGCCGGTTTAGCTATACCGGGGGAGATATTAGCGGATGGTGGGTGGTGAAAGAAAAGCTCTTTTAAGCTATACGAGGTTGGGAAGATGTGTCTGAACACTTGGTTTCCGGTGAGATTAAAAATAACGTTAATAGTGGAGTCAAAACAAATTTTGAGTGGAACTATCTTGCTGCAGAGATTTTATTGTTTTAATTTGTTTCAGGTGTCACAAGTGCAACGAGAAGTTTTGAAATATCTGTTCATTTCCTCATATAATATTTATAAAGGACTACGCACACAATACGTGGGATTTCATACAGCCGTCGATTTGGCTGAAAATTTGGTATGTTATAGTCCATAACTTCCTGATCAAACGGCTACAAAGCCCAAAATGTCCTAAATTTCGAGATATTGAAGGTCAAAGGTCGTATGCATATTGTCTATAAGGGGCTCTATTTCATGTCGTAGAATGTTAATAAAATTTTCGGTATTGAAATTATCGTGAAAAAATGAGGACCTATTATTTGGTATCCAATAAATCCACACCATACACTAAATCCAAATCGTCCTTAACGATTAACTGTAACGATTACTTGAGGATTTTCATGAGTCCAATGGTGGTTATTATGCCGATTAAAAATTCCGGCACTGCTTATATGGCCTCGTCTGTCCATATAATTGTTCCATCAAATCCTGGCACTTCATTTGAATTTATTATTTTTAAGCAACGCAACGCAGTTATTTTTGGGATTCCTAAATTTTCCTGTATTTCGCGAGACGATATACTAAGATTTTTTCTTACAGTTTCTAAAACAATATTTTCTGCAGCTTCTCTACCTGCTTTATTATATATTTTTGCTCAAGGTTTTTCAAATGATTCAGATAGTCGGTTGTGCCTTCGAAGCGAACGGTTGGGTGCCTGAAACACTCCCACTATAAACGCAAAATTGCAGCGAAAAACTCTGTCAAATTTGATAAAACTTAGGTGAATTGTAGCCCAAGAATATCCGCGTAAATTGATACCTCATATCAAAAGAACAAAGTTGAAATAGAATTAATATTTGAAAGCAACTAATACAGTTATTTAGTGACCAGTGCTGTGTATTAAGAAACGAAAAGAGCGTAATTAAACAAACAACCCAAGACAGGCAAAAGAAAGCTAAGTACCTCCTTTTTCATTTTTAAGTACCTTCCCAGACAAGTATATTTATAACCTTTGAAATGTTTAGGCCCATCACCCTTGAAGAGTCGACATTTGTCGACAAGTTTATGGCAATAAATTAAAGCATGGTATGATATCCTCAATTATTTTTTTAACCATTACAAAATTATTCAAATGAATTTGATCTATCTGTAAAGTATGGTCATATAAATTTCTTTTGTTAACCTTCAAATAATCTTTTTTCATAATTATTAAAAGTACTCAGGCGAATTTAATATAAACTGAACCCGTAATAATCAAAAGTATGGTCATAATATTCTTTTAGGTAAAATATCAAGTGAGGGTTTTCAGGTCGAAATTAGGCTCGTTGTCAAGTGTAATAACTTAAAAATAAGTCAATAAACAATTCTTTCTAGCAAATTTACATATGAGTCTGGCCAGCGGCGTGCCTTATCAGGGTGACAGTGCACCGTGTGGAATTGAATCAATTTATATAATGGAAATTTGGATGGAATTGGTGAGTGACCACTGGCTTGGTTTCGGTGCCATTGGAATTTGAAAAGCCTCATCCATGCTATGGAAACATACAAATTGTTTATACTTCTGGTGCGGCTCTGGTGGGACTGAGGAAGTTTATTAAAAAGTTTTAAAAGGTTAGGACCGTAATAGAGACAAGCTCTCCGGAAAGCACAAGAATTATGTATCCACTGCGGAGCGTGGGAGCGAGGATACATCGGCTACTGGTGCGAGGGATCGACGGCGACGGGAACTGTCTGTGTGGAGCGCTGTGCCATCGTTGGAAGGAGAAAACAAACAACCCTTTTTGTGTGCCATCACTTGGTCTGGATACAGGATACCGTTTTGAGTTATTAGGTGAGTGATGGGTGTTTGAGGGGTGATGTATACCTCGGGACGTGCGATTGACGATTTTGTGAGTGGTGATTGGTTTTGTACATGATCCAGAGCTAGGTGCAATGTTTTTGGTGTGGTGCGGTAGAGCGGATTAAAAGGGGAGGAGAATGGAGGGAGGAGAGATATCACAGAGAAGTGTTTGACTTTTTGTTGGTGTCTAGTTTAATAGGAGTGTGTTTTGTGGCATTGCATATTTTTTGGCGTTGGGGTGTTATAAAATAGTGTTATAAATCTGATTTCATAATATTTTCTTAAGTAAATTATCAAATGAGTTTTTCAGGTCAAAATTACGCTCGTTGATAAGTGAAAAATTCTACATTAAATTCTACACTAAAAACAGGAAGACCAGGTTACACGTGGAAAACAACAACCGATAGGATCATGAAGAAACTAGGAAAAGACACAACATACTGAGAAAGAAAAGCGAGGAGAAAAAAGGAATTCTACCATAAAATCACAGCGATATATATTCTACCAGAACCAGAAACCGAGGAATCAGAATACATAGAAGAAGAAGAAGATGTGCAGAAGCAGAAATACAAAAAGAGGAGCATAAACACTCCACATCATGACACAATGCGGCAACGCATTTCACAAATATATGCAGATATATACTCTACCAGAACCAGAAAGGGAGGAATCAGAAGACTCAGAAGGAGAAGAAAATCTGTAGAAGCAGAAACACAAAAAAGAGGAGCATAAACATTAAATATCACGAACACAATGCGGCAACGCATTTCAAAAACACCTACACTGCCCACCCACACTCCTGTACCATGCGTCATGTAGCTCTCGCTGCTGACAACAAGCATGACCCAAATCCAACCTAGTATCGGAAATCGAGGAATCGGAAAAAGAAGACTCGAAGAAGCAGAAACACAAAAAGAGGAGCATAAACACTCCATATCACGGCACAACGCGGCAACATATTTCACATGAAGACCAAGAAGAGGCAGAAATCCACAACCAAAAACACAAAAGGGAGCTTAAACGCTTCCTCACGACACAATGCGGTAACGCATCTCACAAATACCTACACCTCCGATCCCACATTTCTTTACCATGCGCCATGTGGCTCTCGCTGCTGGCAACCAGCATGACCTTAGTCCAACCCAGCGTGGACGTAGCAGGCCCCGCTGGGAGTGGCAGCAATGCCTACTGCACGCTGGTAAATCAATCAATCAAATCAATCAAGGTTTTACAAATGATCCAAACTCTTTTAAATTTTGTTGTAACTTTTTGAATATATTTATGTCTGGCTGTCTCTTTTCTGGATATCTAAAAATATTGTTTAGGCTGCACTTTTGGCACAAAGTTTTGATGTTTAGAACTTACCTATTAAAATAAAGCTAGGAAGCTAAATTTGAATTTTCTACGCATTCTATAAAACACTTAACCATATCATATTTTTCACCGTTACTAAATTGAACTATTTTTAACAATGCTCACTCACAATTGACTGACAAATTAGTTTTTGACATTTACGATAATTTCGATTTTCTTTTTTTTACCACTGCCTTCTCAATTAAATTCTACACTAAAAACAGGGAGACCAGGTTACACGTGGAGAACAACAACCGATAGGATCGTGAACAAACTAGGAAAGGACCGAACATACTGAGAAAGAAAAGCGAGGAGAAAAAAGGAATTCCACCAAGAAATCACAGCGATATATATATATCCTACCAGAACCAGAAGCCAAGGAATCAGAATACATAGAAGAAGAAGAAGATTTGTAGGAGCAGAAATACAAAGGGAGGAGCATAAACACTCGTTTCTCTAAAACCGAGCTCAGGACTATATTGGTTTTTGTCTATCTGCCATAGTTTCAGAGAGACCCCCAAATCCCATCTAATTTGGTCCACTCTGTAAAAAAAATCTGCTCCAAGGACTAAACCTATCATGTCTTAAGTATTTTTGTGTGCTGAAACCGAATTTTCAAATTAAAAAAATTTTCTACCGCGTAGATTTCAAGTAAATCCCGGTTTTTATTGTGAAAATACGGTTTCTTTGACAATAAAAACCGGGATTTACTCGAAATCTATGTGGTAGAAAGTTTTTTAAATTGAAAATTTGGTTTCAGCACACAAAAATACTTAATGCATGATGGGTTTAGTGTTTAGCCCTTGGAGCGGAATTTTGTAGACTTGTGTAAGTGAGAGAAGTAAAAATTTATAATAGGTATATCATTATTACCTTAAACGTGTAAAAAAAATAGCAAGGTTTATTAAGAACAGTGTTTTTTTGCCAATCTCTATTGGTTTTCGTTCAAGAATATCTTTTCTGTCATGATTCTACGTGCATACAAAAACTTACCCAACGACAGCCACACAATAATCCATAAAAGCCGTACCATTTTAAACACACTTGAATGACATTTTCCGGGCACTGTTTATTTCTGAAACTTACCTAACGTGAACTAAAATATCTCCGATTCGAATTAAAAATCACCCGTATTCGACATGATTTTCGATGAATAATTTATAGCATAAACATCAAAAATAAACAAACATGAACATACCCATATCGAGTTTAATAAATATTGTCGTTAGAAATTGAATATTGTTATAATTTAAAATAGTTTTAATAACAATAATTGTTGATAAATATGCGGAACGACGTTTGAGTTTAAACTGAATAAACAATAGCGTGTTTATAGTGAAACTGAAATCTGTCCTGAACAAGAATGAAATAAATTTTACGGTCTGAACATCTTGCTGCGAACACTTCCCCTTTCATTTTGCATCTCCGAGCGTTTCGCAATGTTCGGTGCCGCGTCAGTGCCTGAAGAAAATCAGGAAATTCGCTGAGGAATTGGGTGTCTCGATATGAATTTCGCTATTTGAAGAATTATTGAGAGGTTACAAAAAAAGATATTGGCCAGTAATTAAGGAAGAGTGTAATACAGTGATTTATTCTCCCTCAATAGTATAGTAAAAATAGTGAAATATTCATCAAGTGAGGAACAGAGTTCGTAACAGAAATTTTTTCACAGACATATTTTAAAATACTTATTTTTTAAGAAGTCTATATGAAAAAAAAAATGTGGAAGCCAATAGTAATATATACCGGGTGTCCAAAAAGTCTGGAAACGGTAAAATATCTCGAGAAATACACATTGGATCCAAAAAAGAAAAAACACGTCCTTAATAATTTTAAAAGGGCTATCCGATGATACCAAACACCATTTAATGGCTTTTTCAAGAAAATGAACTCGTACTTTATTATTTTTCATTCCTCCGTAGAATTTTCTAGAAATTACGAAAAAAAAATATTTTTGCGATTACGGCATCTGTCACGAATCGAAAAAAACATTTCAGACAAACTTGACGTAATTTTTGCCGTAGAATCCGATTCTGTAATAAAAAAATAGGATTTAAGATTTAAAAGTTGCCCCCCGCCCCACCCCAAGAGGTGCGGGTGAGGGGGTTGCGTTTGGTATCATTAGATAGCGCTTTTAAAATTACTAAGGACGTGTTTTTCTTTTTTGGATACAATGTGTATTTCTCGAGATATTTTACCGTTCCCAGACTTTTTGGACACCCTGTATACAGTGCTTTCAGTTCAAAGCTTGTCACCCAGAATAACTGGTCATCTGAAGTAGACACGATTTTCAGCAAAAACACGATTTAGTTTTCGAGGAGGAACTTCAAAACCACTGTTGGTTGAATTTTGTGGTCCACCTTTTTACCCCCAGCCACCCCAACTTTATAATTTCAAATGGTACCCTCTATCTTGCGACCGATCATTTTAAACGGCTTAAAAAGTTCTATCCATACACCAAAAAGAAATGAAATTGTTCGATCTGTTTCTGAGATAAAAGCAAAATAAAAAAAAATTGGTATAAAATACAAGTAGGTCTACACACGATCCAGCGGCAGGGAGCCAGCCTTGTCGGCATGCTTTGAAGATAATTGGAATTCCAGCGGACCAGTTCACTTTTACGAATGAGTTCAAAGCATACCGACAAGGCTGGCCCCCTGCCGCTGGATCGTGTGTAGACCCCTCGAGTGTTTAGTGTAGTTTCTTAAGAATTTTCCGTGTATTTAGACTTGAATTTTGATTAACTGTACGTAAAATATTATTTTCTGAATTTATTTCTTGTCTTATGTTCCGTTCTGCAACTGCAGCTATAAGAAACTTGCCATGTTCTCTGAAACACTGATATACGGCCCAAAAGTTTTATGGTCAGGCCGTCGTCTGTTCAGAAACCGTCTTTGATATTCCCTCTCTGCTGCCCTGCCATTCCGTTACAATATCCGTAGATAAAAATTATGTCAGCATATTCTTCGCTTGAAAATTGGTACGGCATTTTTGGAATATTAAATAAATAAGTCTATTAAATAACGAAACAAAAATAAATACAAATTATCACCACATATATCCAGTAAGTTTAATTTATCATTTGTTTTCTAATAGTTGTCATTTTGATATAAGGCTAATACGATCAATAGTGATAACTAAACCATGACTTTAAACGTTAAATCAATTAGTTATCCCTATTGATGAATACGTTTTATGACAATTTCTGCATTTTTTGTTTTTCGTATAATTATTCTGTTGATAGTTTGTTACTATGTGCATTATTGATGTACAACTTTGTTGCTACCGTTCTTGTTATTGTTAATAGATATGTTATGGTGCTGTTTTAGTTCTTAATAAATTAGAGGAATGAAATAGATTCTTGATGTATTATTCTATTTATTTTACCCCCTCCGTAAAAAAAATGATTATAAAAGCATAATAGTTATTGCTGAAAAAATAAAGTAAATGCCTAATTTAATAGTGGAAGCATTTTTTGCGCGTATCATTCATCGATATTTTCTAAAGTCTCATATTGCATTATTTAGTGGAATGTATTTCGAATGCGGCAAAAGTGTGGCAAAAAAAATTAATGACGCCGTTTTGTTCAGTTTTTGACGTACTTTTAGAATTTAATATTGGAATTTAATAAAACATATACAGGGTATTGTTTTCCTGAAGGACAAAAACATTTTTTTTTAAGTCCGGACCTGGTTTTTTTGTTTGTGTGTGTGTATTTAGGATCACCAGTGTATTATATGTGCCAAATATGAACTTATTATTTCATTCCTTTACAAAGTAACAACCAAAAGAAATTTTGGCAAAAATACCAAAACACCCTGTATTTCAGCAGCAAGGGCCCAAATAGCTTTTTCTATATGTAATTATGATTACCCTCGGTGTCCTGTATCTGCCCGTTTTCTCAACACCTTGTATAGTTAAGCCTCCGATTAAAGAACTTATATCTAGATACATAATGGCATTGATTTATTTGTCGCTGAAAGACTCACAATCTAAGGCACTTCTTCCCATAAGTTGCTGATTGGCTCATCGGCGTTTCGCGGCCGCTCGTGCACGATCGGCTTCAGTTCGATTATCATAATCTCAGTTGACAGTTCGGCCATTAATGTCAATAAATGTTTTTCGTGTTCTCCGACCAAAAACTGGTGAAAAAGTAATTTTATTTTAAGTTGTGATTTGCTTAATACCTAAATAATATGCTCTATTCATATTTACACAGTTTAGTGACAATATATTTTGTGCAAATAAATAGTGAGCAGCTGTGCCGTTTGCAGAAAGCAGTTTAGAAAAGAAGAAAATCGATCGTTCCATAGTCATAACATGATGAAGTTCAGTTTACAGTTATAAAGTAAATAGCAATTAAATTTTAATATCCTTTCAATACATATTTATCTTACTGTTTTATCTTACTGCAATATCGTATGCCTACATCACGTTATATAAAGAGCCGGTAATGCAGGAATTGCAATAATTCATTTTAATGAAAATATTTACCATTCTACACATTTTCTACACACACAACGCCACTGTTGCCTGTGGGATGTGATGCTCATCTATCAATTTTAATGGACATATAATGTGACTATGTTAGGAGCAAATAAGGTATATAGTGAAAAGATAGCCTGTTATGTATCTAGATATAAGTTCTTTAATCGGAGAGTTAAGCTGATAGACCCCAGGACTAAGTTATTTTTCAATTTTGTCTCAAAGTGTCAAGGTGAGTTAAAATGAGTGAGTTAAAATGACCAAAATGTAAAGGGAAGAGTAGCAAAGCAACACCAGCAGTTCACAGGATGAGAAGCCAAAGTAGTTTATGGTTTATACTTCAGCTGTTACTCTTTATGGTATTTATTGGTGCGGTGGCAATCATTGGCGAGCGTCTGGGGGCCGATTCCCTCTCGTATTGCTTGTGTTGCGGTGCCCGATTACAGCTATTCCGCGACTTCTGTGATTTTGCATTATTCTGTATAGATATCCTCCCAAGAAAATTACTTTTTCTATCGGCGAACGCACATCATGAAGCGATCAGGATAGAACTCGCAGCCACGCTGATTGTTTCTCCTCGGAAAGAATATACTGGCCGCTCAAGATTGCTCGATATCCAACACGCGATGATAAATTCATTTCGATCTACGCCCATATTAAAATTTACTTTAGCGTGGCTTCTCTCAAGTTCGCAGATATCGGTTATACTTTTAAAACTCGTAAAAAATAATAAAGAAAAACAGAACTGATGTTTGCGTAAGGGTAAAAGGGAAAGTTTTCAATCAAGAAGCTTTATGTTAAACTTCTTATCTTAAATCTTATAATAAGAATATAATAAGAATGTTCTCAGAGTAGCTCTGAGAACATCGTAGTACAGTCAATCCGGGATTGTGAAGAAAAGTTAATCGCCTTCAAAAAGGTGGCTAAAAATTATGAATAAAATTTTTAGCTACCTCTTTGATGGCAATTTAATTTTTTTCACACTTTTACTTCCACGTCCAGTGGAAGTATAGTAACGACAAAAAAATTTTTAAAAATTTTTATTGTCCAAATAGGCTTAAAATGTCATGAAACGTCGAGATTTTAAGTTTGTGCGAAAAAAAATTTTCTGTCTGTCTGTCTGTCTGTCGGTCTGTCTGTCGGTCTGTCTGTCGGTCTGTCTGTCGGTCTGTCTGTCTGTCTGTCGGTCTGTCTGTCTGTAACTTTTTTTGTGCGCACGTTTACTCTGGAACTGTTTAAGATATTGAAATTTGGTATACATATGTACTTTAACGAGATCTAGAACTAGATTATATTTTCATCTTGTTCCGTCGTAGGGTTGGGGGGTAAATTGGGGTAAATTTGGGGTAAATGAGTAAATCAAGCAGGTAAGAGTCCATGAAATTGGTATTTAGTATATAAAAGAGAAGCTAAGGTCTCAAAAAAATTTTTGGCATTAGCCACCCCCATTACCACCCCCACCTCCTTATTCTTTAATAAGGAGGATGAAAAAAAATGTGATTTAGTGTATGTACAGGAACCAGAAACCTCGAAATATTTTTTTTACTTCATCCACCCCCCACTACTAGTATTCTTATAGCTTTCTTTTGTTGTCGGAAAACTTTTAATGCGTGGGAGGAGTTACCTCATAAGACCACTGCGTAGGAAAGTCTAGAGTGGAAAAGGGAAAAATAAGCGTTTTTTAAGATGTCGAATTCGAGAATGCCTTTTAATTTTATGAGGAGAAAGATCGTGCTTGAGAGCTTTCTATTTAACTGATCAATATGGTTTACCCAGCTAAGGTTATCATCTAGATATATACCTAGGAGTTTAACGTGCTCACCTTTGGATACATTTTTATTGGTTGATATTATAAGTCTCTGAGTTTTTTCTTGATTGAGTATTAGTTTATTCAAGGTGAACCAGTTTTTTGCCTGGAGTTCTATGTCGGAGCTAAGTTGGATCAGATTAGCAATGTTGCGGTCAGAGTACAAGAGAGTGGTATCATCAGCAAACAAAGTTGATTTGCTAGGAAACATAAATTGTGGAAAGTCATTAATGTAGATCAGAAATAACAGTGGCCCCAGGACAGAGCCCTGGGGTACACCATGATTAATATCTAGAGTATCTGACATGTTATTTCCTATGACTACACATTGCTGACGCTTTTGCGAATAAGAATTAAAAAGAGATAGAGGTAACTCTCTAACTCCATATAACTGCATTTTATCGATTAGTTTATCGTGAGAGACACAATCAAAGGCCTTGGAAAGATCACACAGAGTGATAGCCGTATTCCTCAAGACCCTCGACTATGTCACTCACGATCTTTACGACGGCCTGCGTGGTTGAGCGTCCAGAGCGGAAACCATATTGATAGGGGCTGAGGAGTGATTCGTGTTCCAGATAACTTGACAATATTTCTGTCAGAATAATTTCAAATATTTTACCAAAAATGAGGAGGATTGATATGGGGCGGTAGTTGTCTAATAAGGAGTGTACTCCTTTTTTAAATATCGGTATAATGCGGGCAATTTTAAATATATCTGGGTAGACACCTTCGGCGATACAACTATTATATAGAGCGGCTAGAGGAGCGGCGATAATATCCTCCGTAAATTTAATTATTTTGGCATTTAAGTCATGTATATCTAAAGAATTTGAGTTTTTTAATAATTTAATAGCTGATTTTACTTCTTGTATGGTTATTGGACGCAAGAAAAAGGATATATTCGATATTTTGTTGTAGGTAAAGTTAGTTTGAACGTTAATGTTGGGCAACGAATTAATTAATTCGCCTGCAACAGATACAAAATGGTTGTTAAATGTGTTTGGTGAAATACATGGATTGACGACGTTATCCCGACAATTGTTTATTTCAAAATTTATAATATATATTATTATATTTTGGGAATTCTTGAAAAATTCTGAGTACGGTGATACATAAGTGACATTTCCACTCCATGAAAACAAATTGACTTGAAATTTGTTGGTGCCGGTATAATGTCAGAAAAATCAAATAGAGCATAAAACACTGAGAATGTGTATGAGTAACCTAGTCTATGTCTAGGTTACTCTTACGTTAAGGAGTTTTGTTGAATTTGTTAATATCAATGTGTTTTGTTTTATTTTTTAAATTCAATGTGACAAATGAAAACTCACCTAAATAGTCCTGAGAATGTCAATAAATTGTGAAGAAACGTCAACTATTTAAAAAAAGTTTTTTCCTAAACCTACTAGTCTGTACCCGTCAACCGTTACCAGCATTAAAGCACAGACCATCAACTACTAATAAAAACATAATTTAACATTATATAAAAACTCTCCTGAGTATATGGATATAAAATGTGTTAACAAACTACCTGATACACTGAAATTCACTAACACTAAAGTATTTAAGAAAATGGTATCTAATTATTTATTAGAAAATGTATTTTATTCAGTTTTGGAATATCTTGATGCATAATTAGTTACTATACTTCTTCTTATCTTTTTATTATGCTAAGAGTTGTGGTGACAACTTTTGAGGATCATTTAGGTAAATAATGCAAAATGGTTCAAACAACAATATGACTTATATAGCGTTGTCGCTATAAATAAAATTAAAATTGTAGTTAATATACGTATATTTGTTTTTGTTGATACATGTTCATATTTTATGTGATTTCTATATTTTTTAAGTATATATGTTATTATATATTTATCGAATGTTTTTTCTTTTTTCCTTAGCGACTCCAAGGAAACTTCTCCATTTTGGATCGAGTTTTCCTTTTTGTTTCTTAGCGACTCCATGGAAACTTCTCGATTTTGGAACTTCTCGATTTCCAGTGAGTGAGTCGCTATAGTCGCCTATACACCCCCTCGTTAAAAAAGAAAAGAGTCAATCAATCAACGTGTCGATTGCAAAACGTACTTTTTTAATCGTGGTAGGCAAGGTGTCACATCTGTCAACTAATACAAAAGCTGGTTTAACCCTATCAATATTGACAGTTATGACTTTGGTTCCTTTCTTAAAGGTAAATAACTTAACTGAACGAGATAAAACTTTAAACGGTCCTTCATATAAAGGAGTAAATGAACGTTTTAAACGTTCAATGCGAACGAAAATAAAATCGCAAGAGGCAAGATCAGAACTAACAAAAGTTTTGTAATTGCCATGCGAAGTTGGAGGAACAAATTTTAAATTATTAAAATAAATGCGTAATTTGTCAATGAAATAAGGAATATCTGGGGAATTATACGATTCAACGAAAAATTCGCCAGGTAAACGAAGGGTTTGACCATAAATGAGTTCAGCAGGTGAACATTGCAGATCTTCCTTGGGAGTTGTTCTAAATGCTAATAAAATGATGGGTAATTCATCTGTCCAATGTGATGTATTGGTTCTAGTTAACAAGGAAGTTTTAAGTGAGCGATGAAATCTTTCGACTAAAGAGTTGCCCTCCGGGTGATATGCAGTTGTACGTATTCTATGAAAACCTAAAAACTTTGCAAATTCATTAAATAATCTTGACTCGAATTGTACTCCTTGATCAGTCGTTACCGACAAGGGAACACCGAATCGACAAAGTTTTGAAATAAAGTACGCGCAACTGTTTCTGCTGTGATGTCGCGAAGAGGGTACGCTTCCGGCCACCTAGTGAATCGTTCAATCACCGTAAGAATGTAAGAGTTACCTTTGGATGGAGGTAATGGTCCTACCAAATCTATGTGGATGTGGTCGAATCTGATTTTCGGGATGGTGAAGTTCCCAAAAGGACTTCGCATATGTCGACTGACTTTGACAGCTTGACAGTTAATGCACGATTTTGACCATAAATTGCAATCTGTGTTCATTTTCGGCAAAAAATAGTTATTTGAAAGCAACAGTCTAGTGGCTTTAATACCAGGATGAGATAAGTTGTGAAAAATATCGAATATCGTTCGTCTGTAAACAAGTGGAACAAAAGGTCTGACTTTTGCACGAGAAACATCACACCAAATAAAATCATTTGAATCTCGAATTTGTATCTTTTTAAAAATTAAATTGATTTTAGTTAGTGATGATTTATCTGACAATAAATAGTTGAGATTTGAATCTTTCTCCTGAGCTTCACTAAGCAACTTTAGGTCAAAGTTAACATTAAGGAAGGGAGAATTTTTAAGTTGAAGTGGTAAGAATAAAAAGTAAATTTCTGGTCTATTGCAAAAGTTTTGAAAATAATCAAAATTAGCATATTTTAGTGACATTTTTGTTCAGAATCAAAAAATATACTGAATATTTTTTGATTCTGAACAACTTTTCTTAATAAATAAATATTTAGCAAAAGCCTCCGCTAAGTAAAATATAGAAAAAACTCATTTTTGGGTGGACACAATGTGGTGGTGTGACACGGTACACACTGTATAATAAATAGGTTCGCTTTCCTATTCCTGGCGTTAAATAAACTTCTCGTTCTTCCTACCATGTCCAGTTAGGAGAAAATTTACTAAATCGTGTGCAAATATGATATAAATTTAATGCGTGAAGAGGCGTCTAGGCCGACTTTGTTGAATTACACGACGCTTGGATGAACATATCTGTTCCCGAGGCCTTTCTTTAACTTCCTTATTGTTATTATTGTCATACATTATTCTGAATGTATAATAGATAAAGCAGGTAATTCGAGGGAAAAAAGCAAGTGTACGTATCGTCGGGAAAGTAACATTTCTGATGAATTTATAACAGTTGTGTAACAATGTTTGATAGAGCTGAATTGAATATTTAAATATCAGTACTTATTAATATCAGTTTAATATTTCTTTACGATTTCAGTATATTTGTATTGACCCAGTATTAAATCAGGTGCTGCCAGACAATTTTATTTTTACTAGGGCAATGGGCAACAGTCGATTGGATTAACAAACAAATTAAATATTTAGTTATAAAACTAGAAACCACCTAACTAATAAAACCTCACGTATGAAACCAAATTAATATAAAACTAAAAAATCTAGTCATGCCGTTTGTTTGCTGCTGATTGAGCGTGACTTGTCAGCTATAATCTCGAATAACTCGAAAATGCTACATTTTAATGTCATTTTTGAACAAGAATACCTTCTTTGTACTAAATTAACGGATACTTCATACTTTTCAAAAGTGCCAATATATGGAAATATTTACAGCTGATGTATGAAAATTTATTATATAATTGTTGAACATAAGTTTTATGTAGGCAGATTACTTCACAAAAAAATTAAACTATAGAATACAAAAAAGTATTACTTACATGTTAAACATAATTTATCATTAAATTTTGCAGGGGAATGCGTTTAAAAATGTTTGTCTGCTATTTATAGTACAATATAAATAATAATGGACCCATAACTGATCCTTGAGGGACCATATTATATTTCTACCCCATTTTGAATGGAAAAAATCATTTGCTACAAAATTTTTTCTTAGAAGTTCCTCATTCCCTATTCAATAAATAGGCCTTAAACCAGTTTAATGACAACCCTCATAACATCCCAATTTTAGAAGAATTGTGTCCAAATAAACATTCATATGCTTTAGACAAGTCTTACGCTATACTGACTGTTTGGTAATTAGACTCCAAACTTTTTACAACAGTTTTTTTTGATATACTGCGATTGCTGCTGACTTTTCACTTAGAAACCCATGCTGATTTTGATTTATTAATTTACATTAATTTAAAATTTCCAGCAGTCTTTTATTCATTATTTTTTCTAAAATCAGCTGGTGCAGTTTTGATTTTGTAATAAAACAAATATATAAAAAAATGTTATACGCTTTTATGAAACACCCCGTAGATAGAACACTGAAAATGTAGCAGTTTATAACGTACGCGTATTAAAAATTTTGCAGCTAAATGACTTGAGCACTTCTGGTGGATCGTGAGTAAAAGTTGACAATTAATAAGAAAACGGTTATAATAGTACTTGGCTTTTGTTCAAATACAATGACCGAAATGATAGTTATTAGTACAATTTCTCCATTAGTCGTGCTGTGCTACAAAAATGCTTAACGATGCGGCAATCGGATTGTCAGGTGTTTCTACGCTAACTACGATTATGTTTGCATCTCATTTATTCGCTAAAAGCATGAGAATTAAAGATGAATGAAATAGTTAGATATATAGATATTTATTGGTGTTAAGACATTTACAAGAAATGTATCGACAAGTCAAAATTAAATATAAAAACTAGATATAAGTAAATTATGTAAAAATCACATATTAGTAGGAGGCCCTAGGGCGAAAAAAATGGGTTCACTTGCACCCATTTTTGATTGACAACCTACATGGGGTTAATAAAGTGACTTTCTGTTCACGAAAATCCATCTTGCCATCCTCACCCCCGCATCGTTTCCCCACCACCCGTTTTGATTGATTGATTGATTTACCAGCGTGCGGTAGGCATTGCTGCCACTCCCAGGGTTATAAAGCTGGGCCTGCTACGTCCACGCTGGGTTGGACTAAGGTCATGCTTGTTGGTAAAGGAACATGGGATGGGAGGTGTAGGTATTTATGAGATGCGTTACCGCATTGTGTCGTGAGGGAGCGTTTAAGCTCCCTTTTTTGTGTTTTTGGTTCTGGGCATCTGCCTCTTCTGAATCTTCGTGTGAAATATGTGCTGTGTCTTGATATGGAGTGTTTATGCTCATCTTTTTATGTTTCTGCTTCTTCAAATCTTCTTTAGCTGAGTCTTCTGATTCCTCGGTTTCCGATGCTGGGTTGGATTTGGGTCATGCTTGTTGTCAGCAGCGAGAGCCACATGACGCAAGTTTTTTCCTCGCTTTTCTTTTCTAGTTTTTTTTCCCTCTCGATTGTTGTTTTCCACATGTAACATGGTCTCCCTATTTTTAGTTTACTGCTGTTCAGTGTTAGCGCTTTCTTCTGCTGTCCTTTTTGCTTTAACCTTCTTGATACTTATCCTTATCTCTCTGCTTACCAGGGTATGGTCTATTTGTGTGATTGAGCTTCCATTACTCCAGGTGTCAATGCAGGTTTGACTTTTGCTTCATGTATTTCTTATTGTTAAGTCAAACATGTGTGCTAGGTTTTTCAGCGCGTTTCCATTTTCGTTAGGCCATGTGTGGAGTATATGTGCATTGAAGTCTCCTAATAGTATAATGGACATTTTTCTTGATTTTTCATAGCGTTAGTGTGTGCCGGTTTTCTTTTTCTAATTGATGGCTTAGTGCTCCATATAGACAGTCCTCTCTTCGGTTATTACTGATTTATTTCTCCTCTTTGCCGCCTGGACGATTTCACTGCACTATATATACCATTATTTACTGCGTTAGAGGGGAAGCACTGTGTAAAGTTTTGGTTTGTATACCTAATTAAATATTAACTAATATTTCTTATCAATTACTTATACTTTTTTTAACTATATTTTTTACACGTTGTCACTATTTAACTTTTATTATAAAAAAATCAATCGGTCATATCTGAGCAACGAAAATACGTAGAAAAAAAATCTCTCAACGTTGTCTAGAAGATATCAAACACTAAAAAATGCTATATTGCTTTATTCCATATTTCAAAAACTAAACGAACTAAACGTGGAAAATTATACTTTTTTTGAACTAATTTTTATTTTTAAGTTTTTTTTTGTGAAAAAACAAAAAAATCCAAAATTACTTCATACAAAACTTTCCCTCATTTCTCAGCTTTTCAGAAACATATATGAGTATGGTATAGGATCGCCCCCACTCCTTAAGTTGTCAAAGTCATGAGCGCAGAGGTAACCAAAAATGTATGTAATCTGAGTGATATAAAGAAAGGAACAATCAGTTTAAAGAACATCGTATTTATAGTGACAAAGAAAACCTGTGGGATCCTGTTAAAATACTAAAGCTAAGACTATGTAGAGATTCCAATAAAAAAATATTAACTAAAAAAGATAAATCAATAAAGAATTAAAAGTAGACAGGTCACTTTTTTCTAGATTACTTGTGGTATGCAGGACAAGAGCAGATATTAACCTTAAAGAGATCCTTGGTGAATACAAACTATCACCAATTCCCAGATCCTTATTTAGCCTAGATGGATCACTTCATGTTCATACCGATAAATCCAAATTAATGCATGCTTTAGAAGAAAAAGTTCCCGAAAATCGACGTGGTAAGCTTTGACGGAGTATTTTTTTTACTTTTAGGTCTTTCCAAATTCGATTCCGGATTTTATAACGTTGTCATCATTGATGGATTTGCAGAACTACACCCGTTTCAGAAAAAAGGGAGTATACAGACGTGTTTAAAATTATCGAATGCTTTTGCTCAATATCTTTGGAATAAGTACCATCAATTCAGTGAAGTTCTAATATTTGATCGCTATGATGAAATGTCTCTGAAGCAAAAAACCAGAGACAGCAGATATAAAAAATCTCTCAAACAATTTGTTATTGGGGATAATATTAACATAAAAAGCATTAAAATGAGCGACTTATTGTCGAACAATCAAACAAAGAATGCTTTGGCTGAGTACTTATCTAAAACACATTATAAAGACAAATTCCGTGTTCAAAGAAAGGAAAGTTTTTACTTCCTATGACATTGCATCATATTCTAACCTAGATGATATTGAAGAACTGTCTGCAAAGCAGGAAGAGGCAGATACTAAAATAATTTTGCCTGCACAATACATAGCTGTTAATGTAGATATTTTGGATTCATCCTGCATAACAGTTTGCTCTCCAGGTAAAATTGTGGTGACTACAAAATAATTTATTTCTAGATTTCTACCTCATCCATATTTCTCTTGTGCTGTTAATTTTTTATTTTTTAGATAACGATGTTTTCCTGTTGCTTCTAAAATACGTGATAGCCTGCGTTGTTGTTTGTATTTTCAAACTGGTACTGGGACAAGAAAACGCCTTATTAATGTAGCAGAAGTTGCTAGTCAATTAACAGTTCTTCAAAAAGAAGCTCTTCCAGCATTCCATGCTTTGTCAGGTTGCGATGAAACGGGAGGTTTTGCAAGAAAAGGTAAGAAAAGTACAGCTTTTCCAACACTCAAATGTTTAATTATATACTAAATTTTTTAGGAAAACTTACATTTGTGAAGGCCTTTTATGAAGCTAATGGCAAAATCTTGGCAGCTCTTATTGCTCTGGGAGACATCAACACTGATATAAAAGAGGTATCTAAAGAGTTGGAAAGGTTCATTTGCCTATAGTAGGGCCAAAAAGTGTAGTCAGTAGAGGAATGCGAGTACGGGCTCCTAAAAGTGGAGCGGCCCGCTCTCAGCCGGCGCACACTGCCGTATTATACGTATTCTAAACACGTGCCGCTCCACTTTTAGGAGCCCGTACTCGCATTCCACTACTGACTACACTTTTTGGCCCTACTATAGTATATGCTCCTAAAGCAAAAATCTCAACTTTGGCTCAGCTACGGTGGTATTGTTTCTCAAAAGAGCAAATGGAGAGTGAGCAGTTACCTCCAACTGAAGTTGCTTTGACTTCAGCGTTGCTCAGAGCACGATTCCAGACATACATTTGGATAACCTCGCATAAAAATATTGTTGAGGAACTAAATCCAGAAAATTACGGTTGGAGAAAATCTGAAACATGTTACGTTCCCGTACTATCATCCTGGGAAAATACCGCACCCAAAAAAATTGTCGGTTGCAAAAAAACGCAGTGTAAAAATAAGCAGTGCAAGTGTAAGTTAAATAATTTGCAATGTACAGATGCGTGTTCTTGTGCTGACGATTTATATCAAAATCATCATAATATAGATGGCACGTCGGACGTGAAGAAGAAGATGATTAATACTTAATACTAACTTTTAAATTTTTATAATAAAAATTATTTTGTTTCTTTCCATAGTTTTTGTCATTACTCATTTAGTTTAAAAGAATGTTGCAACGTTACCTACATTTTTGTTTGACGTTTTTTAGACCAGACTTATAAAGTTGCATGTGCTTGGGGGTAAACATGCAGTGGTGGGTACAATCAATAAAAGCTATTACTTACTATATGACAGTACATTACTATTACACTCAAAGAAAATGATAGGTGAATTCGACCAAAAAGAGCATATGAAATCGCGCCTATCTAGTTTCATAGTTAAATCAATCAGAAAAGAATAGTCATACAACAACTTTATTTGTTTTCGTTAACAAATAGTAGTTTAATAATCATATCTTCTTGTAGAACAACAAATTAAATAGTACAATGATATTTTTTTGTGCTCACTAACCATTTTCAATTTGGTCTACAATTAAATAGTACAACGACTTTGTTTTTTGCTCACCAACTAATTTTTAGGTTGATCCACACTTTATTGTATGATGAAGTTTTTTTTGGTTAGCCAAAATCTCAGTATTGAGACATCAGACCACCCAAACCAAAGATTAGAGATCGTTTATAAGATCCATCCAAATATATCGATGATCGAGAGAATTTGAACATTGCAATCATGTTATTAATTTTCTATAAATTCATAAGAGTATAAGATAATGCATGATTGATTATTGTCAGTGATTTGTATGTGGCGTCATCTAGGAATAATTTCTGTAAAAGACTACGTGGTAAGCAAGCAAATTTTATGGTAATTCCCTTTTAGAACTTCTAGAAGACAACAATAATATTGGTTTGTCTACAAAGTACAATAATACAGCGAACTAATACTGGGTTAGAATTACAATTCGATAATACTTAATAAAGTCTACTATTTATCTAGTTTCATTTGACAAAATTCAACAAATTATTAGTAAGATGAATAAATTATACTCTTTTGCACCTATTTTTTAAGTTAATGTTTATTTTGTTGTGTGACAATCACCTTTTGTTTAAAAATACTATTAAACATACTTCAATTTAACAAAATGAACAATATATATACTATTTTTTTGATTGATTTAACCCATACTATTTGCAAACAAAAGCGCTGATGCGACATCTTAATTCATCAAAGTGGATGGCAGAACGATGTTATGTTTATGTAAACAGAACTGCGGGTTAACTCTATAATAATATTGGTTTATCTGTTAACTATAATAGTAGAGCAAACTGCTACTGGGTTTACAATTACAATTCGACAATAGGCGTCTGAAAATAAGAAGTACGCCACCTGGTGGTCTATAGTCAAACTAATTATGGGCCTTTCTGTCATTGTCTCTTTAGTGTACGATGATATCAACAATAAGTAAAATGATAAACTGAGATGCTAAGTTATTAAAAATATGATAGCGTTTAAAGAGGCTACACAAGATACAATTTGCTGGAGTCAACCTAGTCGGTATCCTTTGTAGATTGCGGGGACAACTCGTGAAAGTTGAGTTGTACTGCAATGTTCAAAGCATACCCTCTTTAATGTAGACACCTTTAACCAGGCATTGAGAGGGGAAAAGCTGGAGCCGTGGCCTGAGTAGAAATAATAACCTGGACAATCAAACATTGTAAGTGAAATTTTTGAAATAAGTAAATATATGTAATTTCAGTATATTCATAAAAGTAATATATACTATTGCACCATGCACTATTATGTTTTACCCCTGAATATTTCTATTTCATATTTTACAACATACTGTTTCATTTATTTTACTTAAAAAATAATAAATGTCTTTTCAGTTATATTCAATGTACCACTAATTTCATGGGTATTTGAATCTGAGACACTTGTTTGTGAACATAGAGCATACACATTTATTAAGTTTTGTGTTGAATATGGGTTGTACCACACAAAATAATGTATCCTGCATTTAAAACATATTCCTCTTCATACACACACTTAGAATATTTACATTTTTAGTGCTCCCCAAATGTTCCATACATTGCAATATGCTTAACCTAAATGTCACTCATGTTTCCTGAAAGAAAAGTGATTTAAACTACAACTGTACATAAATTTAAAGAAATATTTTGGTTTATTAATATTTAACTAGCCAGACAACGTTTATGTCGAAGAAACTGTACTTTTCAAGGGAAAAACTAGATAACCTAAAAAAACATGAATTTTGCTGAATAATGCCATTAACATATTGCAAATCACTTACAACAAAATCTTGCAAACCTTTAGGTCATATATTATTAACCTTATTATTTTGAACGCCAAAAATAACAATAAACAGAAAAAAATCAATATGAGTATTCGCCACATAAATAAACAAAAAGCCTATAATTAGTTCACGAGTTCTCCACTTTGGCGCTGGCATCTCAAATTCAGACGCCTATAACTCAAATATACTATTATCTAGTTTAATTTGACAGGATTCAACAGAATAATAGTCAGACAAAAAAAATAATAGTCTTATTCATCTATTTTTTAAGTTAATGATTGTTTTGTTGTACGATAACTTTTTATTTATTAAAATATCACCTTTTGTTTAAAAATACCATCAATATAATTTAGTTTAACAAAATTAACGATTGTTAGTTAACCAGTTTTTTTTGTTGAATTTACCCATACTATTTCTTTGAGTGTAGTTTATACAATTATATTTTCAATAGCTGAATAGGGGAAATGTGGACAGGAGTGCAGGAAATAGGAAAATTTTAACGACAGGGATGATATGTAATATAGTGATATACCTTTTTGGAAAGCTAAAAAAAATGCAAAAAGTTTTATTTGAAACATTTTATTATTTTTTGCTTTGTTGTCAAAATAATCAAAAAAATATTAAAAAAAAACCAATATTATCTTCGGGTAAAGATATCTCGTTTAGTTTTTGAAGTATTAGAGAAACTGTTATAAGGTGTTTAATTCTCTGTGATACTCTCTATGTAACGGTAAAGGTCATTCCGTTCCTGAGATATAGTTGATCAAAATTTTAACCATTTAAGGGAGGGTGGGGGGGAGAACGACACGGGAGTGGGGGTGGCAAGATAGATTTTTGTGAACAGGAAGTTATCCATATTAACATCATATGGGTTGCCAACCATCGGCATTTTAGTACAAGTGAAATGCCCTAGGGCCTCCTACTATATATGAATAAAGATAATATATAAATATAAACATAAAATATTCAATAGGCATCGTATTGCCACAATAAAAAAAAAACAAACAATATAAAAAG
The DNA here is from genome assembly GCA_936432065.2 of Rutpela maculata. Lineage (NCBI taxonomy): Eukaryota > Metazoa > Arthropoda > Insecta > Coleoptera > Cerambycidae > Rutpela > Rutpela maculata. Next base: position 141,069,971 of record OW386293.2, on the reverse strand, counting down.
CATTTAAATAATTTTGTGTTTCATTTGACGTATGACCTGGGGCACCATCGTGTTGGTAAATTAATCTTTGAAATTGTCATACAGGCGTATTGTCTACAAAGGGCTCTATTTCTTGTCGTAGAATGATATTAAAATTTTAGGTATTTAAATTACCGTGAAAAAAATGAGCACCTGTTATTTGGTATCCAATAAAACCACACCATACACCAAATCCAAATCGTCCTTGACGATTAACTGGAGCGGTTACGTGCGGATTTTCAAGAGCCCAATGGTGATTATTATGCCGATTAAAAATTCCGGCACTGCTTATATGGGCCTCGCCTGTCCATACAATTGTTCCTTCAAGTTCTGGCACTTCATTGCACTGACGCAAAAACCACTGGCAAAAATCGAGACGCCTTTGAAAGTCGTTTGGGTATACATGGTGACTAATCCTAATTTTGTAGAGTATGAATTTATTTTTTGAGCAATGCAACCTAGTTGTTTTTGGGATTCCTAAATTTTCCTGTATTACAGTTTCTAAAACAATATTTTCTACAGCTTCTCTACCTGCTTTATTATATATTTTTGCTCGAGGTTTTACAAATTATCCAAACTCTTTTACATTTTGTTGCATAGTAGCCTTTTGAATATTTTTATGTTTGGCTGCCTCTTTTCTGGATGTCTAAAAATATTGTTTAGGCGGCATTTTTGGCACAAAGTTTTGCTGTCTATAACTAACCTATTAAAACAAAGCTCACAAGCTAAATTTGAATCTTCTCCATATATTCTTCACCGTTACTAAATTGAACCATTTTTAACAATGCTCACTCACAATTAACTCACAAATTAGTTTTTGACATTATGCGATTATTTCGATTTTCTTTTTTTTACCATGGCCTTCTAAATAAATATTAGAAATGCCATAAATATGCATAGATGTGAATGGAAGACAATTCGAATATTTCTTGTAGTTTAGTTTTTCCTATTTTTGGCAAAATTACTTTATATTATAAGTGTTGTTGTTAATAGTTTTCCATGGCCTCCTCACAAATATACTAAATTTTTCGAAAATTAACCACTTTTTATAGGGATAAATATGACATATGATATATCATTGGATAGCTAATTTAAATTATTTACAAGAAAACTGTGGAGTATTCTACAGAATATACAACAGTTATACAAAAAATTCAATAAACCTGCGAAGAGATAATGCTTACTCTACTTTTCTTTAGGTAGGGGGTCATCTGGGCCAAAGCTCGAGTCAAAGGGACATTCGATGATACAATGCGCCTATTATGTCAAGGTCGAGTATTTCGCCCAGTTACAGTGCTTATCTCATACTTGAGCGATGAGAAGATTTTTCTTATCTTCCAATATAGTGCAATAGTTAGGGTAAACTAATATATTTTATCAGCTAAATACATGCAATTAAAATATTTATTAAACGTAATCTCGTGCAGCAATTCAAAACAACATTTATTAATACCAGCTACTACTTTATCGACTATTTGGAGAGTTTGTTAATTTATATTAAAATAACGAGAGACTTCTTGCATGTGGCGATTCCCACTGTTGTTAGCACAAATATTTAGCAGCAAAACATCAAGTCCCCGTGCTAGATTAAACGAAATTTATCAAATTAAATTAAATTGTAGCAACTTTAAATTAATAGTGCTACAGTTTCCTCCCCCAAGGGAAATAATATTGCGTCAAAATAATTTACTGTAGTGGTTGAAAACTGAATATTCGATTAAATTTAATTTATCGTAGGTACGAGCAGAGCCAGAGATATCTTTTATATTAATTATCCCATCTACAATTATAATGAAATGTTCGAATTGCGCTTCTTTTTGCTTCACACAGTGTTTGTACAATCTACATTCGGATTTTTGCGGTACAGCTCCCAAAGTTCCGTTAGCTGAAAAAATAGTATCAAAAGGAAAGACTGGATAGGTATCTATACCACTCAGGACTAGTTTATCAATGACTAGTTAGCTAAGTTAACTAAATTGATAACTAACAATTAATTTAGCTAACAGGACATTAATAAACGAGGAAGTAGTTTAGATATTGTTTAACTTTTAGGAAATAATGGTTCTATTTTGTTGCCAGCTAGATCTCCTGATATAACCCCTGTCGACTTTTGGCTTTGGGGTTATTTAAAAAATATTATATACCGGGTGATTCAGTTTGGTATTCTTTTTTATTTTAACAGAAAACTACAATAAACCATATATATTTGCAAATCGTTTGTCAAGCTCTATCGAATGACGTCCTTAAATCATCTCTTTGGTCACATATGCCAAAATAACGATAGTCAACTTTTTTTTTTCAAATGGTATGCTATACATTTTTTTGCCGACTGTTGTGGAGCTTCTCTTTCTGCATTCAACCATGTGAAAAAAGTATACACTTCCATAAGGAGAATTTCGAGAATAAAATACGAAAAAACTTCATTTAAAGGTTTTGTTTCTGATTCAACATAGTTAGCCATGGAAACAATTGAATTTTGTCATTGTTAGTAATGTCAAATTGAAAATACTGTTATTTGTGACTGTGTTATTCGTTTTTGTTTTATGTTATACTTCTAAATAGATTTACACAATGGTATCTTATAATAATGAAAAAAAATTGGACATGATATTAATTTATGGAGGGTTCGGAAAAAACATAAAGTAGCCAAACGTTTATATCAAGATCGCTTTCGAAATAGGCCGGTACCATCAGTCAAAATGTTTGTAAAATTGGCAAGAAATATGAGCGAAAGTGGAAGTTTTGAGAAAAAAAGAAACGTTTTTAAATACCATTAGATTTCTTCCTTTGGTTCTATCTAAAAGAAAAAGTTTACTTTATACCTCTTAATGACGTCGAAGATCTTAAAACTAGAATACGAATTGAATGCTGCAGATTAAATGTTAAAATTCATTCTTCAACATAAGGAAAATTTCGAAAAAATTAATAAAATATGATAAAATGTCATTCAAAGGTTCTTTCTGAATCAGCATAGTTAGCCAAGGAAGTAATTGAATTTTGACATTGTAAGTAATGTAACTAGTACCAACTAGGCAAATCAGATTCGAAAGAGAGGGATTTGTACGAGGATTGTGTACGGTACTGATGAGGCGTAAAAATTTCGAAACAAAGTTCAATGTTTTGACCAAACAAAGTTCTGTTTTTAAATAATTATGTAATTCATTTTTATATACACAAACATTTAATGTCGTATCTTTAGTTAATTAATGATAATAACACTCAACAATAATATTAAAATAACAACTAATAATAAATAACAATTACTAATAAAAAAACTACCAATACTTGAAAACTAACTAACAATTAATTAAGAAAATAAAAACATTATTTATTGCTTCATATGTTCGAAGAGTCCTCCGTTCGCTGCTAAACATAATCGTCCTCTGTTTATCACGCCTTGGGTACATACATGTTGAAGAATTTCGACATTTAATCTGCGGCATTCAGTTTGTATTCTATTTTTATGATCTTCGACATCATTTAGAGGTGTAGAGTACACTCTTTCTTTTAGATATGGCCAAAGGAAAAAATCTAACGGTGTGAGATCCGGTGATCTCTCAGGCCACTTGACTCCCTCACTACGATTTCCGATCCATCTACCTGGATAAGCTGCATTTAAGTAATTCGTTACAATTATAGCATTATGTAGGGGTGCCCCATCTTGTTGTAATATCATGTTATGCCTAATATGTAATGGAACGTCTTCTATGAAATTTAACAACTCTTCTCTTAAAAACTGTAGATATCTTTCTCCAGTAAGCGTGCCTTCGTAAAACTTTGGTCCTATAATTTGTCCGTTGAGAATTCCACACCATACGTTAATTCCCCAGATATTTTGGAAATTAGTTTCCCGAAGCCAGTGAGAATTATCCTGCGACCAATAATGGCAGTTATGTCTATTGACAATTCCATTATTATGGAAACGGGATTCATCTGACTACATGATGCGATCTAATATAGTCATTTCTTGAGCAACTGCCAACCATGCTACAAAATTTAGACGGCTCTCGTAATCTCCTGGAAGCAGGCCCTGATGTAAATGTATTTTATATGGTCGCAGTTTATTGTCTCTCAGAATTCTTTGAATTGAACAATATGAAATATCAGTTTCTGCCGCTAACTGACGAATAGAAGTATGCGGGTCTACGAAAACACGGGCTAAAACTGCAACTGTATGTTCCTCATCTCGTGCGGTTCTGGGCTTAAAAACGTATCTTTTTTTCTCAAAACTTCCACTTTCGCTCATATTTCTTGCCAATTTTGCAAACATTTTGTCTGATGGTACCGGCCTATTTCGAAAGCGATCTTGATATAAACGTTTGGCTGCTTTACTGTTTTTTCCGCACTCTCCATAAATTAATATCATGTTCAATTTTTCTTCATTAGTGTAAATCTATTTAGAAGTATAACATAAAACAGAAAAGAATGACGCAGTCACAAACAACAGTATTTTCAATTTGACATTACTAACAATGACAAAATTCAATTGTTTCCATGGCTAACTATGTTGAATCAGAAACAAAACCTTTAAATAAAGTTTTTTCGTAATTTATTAATTTTCTCGAAATTTTCCTTATGGAAGTATATACTTTTTTCACATTGTTGAATGCAGAAAGAGAAGCTCTACAACAGCAAAAAAATGTATAGCATACCATTTGAAAAAAAAAAGTTGCCTCTCGTTATTTTGGCATATGTGATCAAAGGACGTCATTCGATAGAGCTTGGCAAACGATTTACAAATATATATGGTTTATTGTAGTTTTCTGTTAAAATAAAAAAGAATACGAGGGGCGAATACCAAACTGAATCACCCGGTATATAGAACGTTCTAATAACATAGAAGAATTGGAAAATAAAACATTAGCTGCGTTTCGGACAATAACTCGTGTCATGATTGGAAATGCTACAAATGCTATTAGACCGGAAGGTGGTGACAGATTTTGGGACGTGATTTTAACCAGTATGCCTTTTGGTATTATGGTATGCATATTCTGTTGTTAATAAATGATAAACTAAAGAGTCATCCCGGGTCCTTCATATATTAAAGGTAATTAACATTTGTTTTCAAATTAAGCGTTTCGATATGGTTTCACCCCGGCTGCCATGAATCCACAATAAAATTCAAGTAAAATACGACAATTGAATAGTCAAAGGCATACCGTTTGCGTGAGCCCAAAAGGTGATCACGGTCAGGTGTACTTGCATTTAAAAAAATGATTTATCCGCGTTTCTGAACAGGCTGCCATTAAGAAGTATACATGGTTGTGCTATACAATACAATCAGCTACAGAAAGAATGGCATACCGTTTGCGCATGTCCAAATATACCTCACATTAAAAACATCAAGGAGAGTTATTTAACAAGATTCCGTTATTTTACTCAATGAAAAATATATTGCAATAAGAAATATGTATCCTAAAATGTCGATATGTAAAATGACATACCATTTGAACGGGTTTGTCATATGAGAAAATAGAAGTGAGATTGTAAAAGAGAAAAATAATTTTCTGTGTATTTAATCAGTATACCAATGTATGGTTGAAGCAATCATGATATAATGAAGTGAAATGACAAACAACATACCAGTTGTGCGAGTTTTACATACTCAAATTCAAGAAAAAACGTCGCGAAATTACGGACTTCAAAATCATGATCAGCGACCCAAAAAAAAACCCCTAGAGTACACTTCCGCACACAATATTCATATTTAAATTTCCGCCCGAAAAACTGAAATTTTCATCAAAAAATGGCACGAATTCCATACTGGAATATGAAATTCCTCAATTTGGACCTCGGATTCATGATAAGCGACCCAAAAAACCTTGTAGAGTCCATTTCCGGGGCGAAATATTAATTTTATAAATTTTCTTATGACAGCTACTTTTTGGGGCACTTCAAACCCCCCTAACTTTCTCATTTTCGGAGGTAATGCATGGGTCAATGCTGCTGAATATTCCTGGGGGTCTAGGGAATACGTGAAAAAAGGAATTTTTCCAATCGGTGGTGTTTCACCACTTTTCCACATTTTACACTTTTTTCCGGCTTATTTACTGTATTATATGTGAACGTTGTTTAACTGTCCAAATACGTGCATAATCAAGGTGCCTCTAAGCTCGCTCCCTTAATTTATCCACTCCAATCAAACAAGAATATTCTATTTAACAGCTTTCTATCAAATATTATGTACCAACTGACGCACACGCACGTATTTTTTGTCCACAAATCGACTGATTTCTATACATTCCCTTGATATTTAACAAGTGATACTAAAAAACTACTATAGGTGAGTTCTTTGCTCCCTTAAACTCATGCTTCATGTGGAAAAGTAATAAATGCTCCACGTTTAGTATAACACCGACATAACAATTCAACAATATATCTTCCTCCAGAATACGATTTTCTTTTGTATCAGATTTTCTTTAAATAGCAAATAAAATATATGTATCACAATCATATTACGTCAGCCCTCGTATCCAAACAGAGAGCATGATGGAAATCAAAATTACATGCTCGTTACTTATTACTTGCTCAACAAAAAATAAACATCGAATTAAAAATAAACAATATTATTATTTGTGTATTTATTTAAGAAGATGTTAAACAAATATCATTGCTACATTTTGCTTTAAATTTATGAAGTTTTCATACGTTCAATTTTGATATCAAAACTCATGTCTGGAAACAGTTGTATTCGAGGTTATTTTTTTTACATTAGCATTATTTGCTAAAAACCCCACTGGCGCTTTCCCAGATGTTATTGCGTTTTATTGTTTTCAATTTATGGTTAATTTTAGTTTATTTGTTTATGACAATTACTTTGAGCGGGGATTGAATTATTTCTCCCTATAAGGGTAGAATGTCTTTTTAACCTTCATAAAAAAGGAATCACTACTTCCACATCCAGATTTTCCATCCAAGTCTCAAAATGACAAAAATTTGTTTATGGAACTTTAATAATATAATATTTGAAATCTTCTACCCCAAAAACCCATAAAACGATATGTCACATCGGTAGGTGAGGGTAGGGGGTGGTAGTGGGTAAAGTAAAAAAAAATTGAGGCACAGGTTCTTGCACACACACTAATCACAATTTAATTTTTTTCACTCCTTTCAGGCTAATGCCAAAAAAATGTTTAAATCCTTATTAGCTTCTCTTATACAACTAAATACCAATTTTATGGACTCTTACTTGCTCGATTTACCTATTTACCCTCAACCCTTCAACGGATGAGATCAAAATAGTCAATATCTTAAACGGTTCCAGAGAAACGGTGCTCACAAAAAAAAAGTTACAGACAGACAGACCGACAGACGGAATTTTTTTTGCTCAAACTTAAAATCTCGACGTTTCATGACATTCTAAGCCTATCTGAACAATACAAACTTTCTAATTTTTCTATTTTTTTTTGCGTTACTATGCTTCCACTGCATGTGGAAGTAATTTTAAAAAAGGGGGAGATTCTCAATTTGACCCGTATGTATGTTTTTTATGTATATACAATCATCAAGTTTGGAACACGATAGTACTAAATACGTACTCTGCAGAAGATTAGAGGGAAAAACTGATCAAAACTGAACGAAAAATAGAAGCAGAATATGAACATATAAAATCCTGTATCCTAGAAGCGGGAAACGAATCTTTAGGGACAATGTTGACAAAAAAGAAGAGTGAAGAAAAAGAATCAATTTTGGGCAAAAATATGCGAACAAATCGAACAGCACATAGGGGGAACTCGAATCTCAGAAGCCTGGAAAACTATAAAATTGGTAAAAACATCGAAAAAACAAGGATTTAATCTAGGAAATATAACAGGCGAAGACTGGGTGCATCATTTTAAACATCTCATGGAAGAAAAAAGACCTGCTACGACAACGTTATGGAATACAAATGGTAAAATTCCCGGCCCGAAAACGATGAAAGTAATTTCCTTAATTTTTTTTGCAATATGCTTTAGAAAATACGTACATCAAAATCTATATTGTCGCATTACCTGCTTTTCATTCTTGAGGGTGGAAACCACCTTTAAATCTTAAGGGTAGGTGTGATAAACAAAATTTTGTGGAATTTTGTGCTTTATGCAATCTTGACGCAGATGCACAATCGTCTGAAGAATTGATAGCTTTATTAATTTAATTTCTAATTCTCGTTCACGTTCTGTTCTCATAGTTTTAGTTTTCTAGTTTGATTTTCGTCAAATTGTTCTTTGTTCTTGATACTTCTGATAGTATTTGTTTTACTTCCACATCCAGGGGAAGTATAGTAACGACAAAAAAAATTTTATTGTTCAAATAGGCTTAAAATGTCATGAAACGTCGAGATCTTAAGTTTGAGCAAAAAAAAAATTTTGTCTGTCGGTCTGTCTGTAACTTTTCTTGTGCGCACGTTTACTCTGGAACCGTTTGAGATATTGACTTGAAATTTGGTACTTTAAGGAGATCTGGAACTAGATTATATTTTCATCTTGTTCCGTCGAAGGGTTGGTGGGTAAATTGGGGTAAATTTGGGGTAAATCAAGCAGGTAAGAGTCCATAAAATTAGTATTTAGTGTTTACAAGAGAAGCTATGGTCTTAAAAATATTTTTGGCACTAGCCACCTCCATTACCTCCATTACTACCCCCACCCTATTATTAAAAAAAATTGTGATTTAGTGTATGTACAAGAACCAGAAACCTCAAAATATTTTTTTACTTCATCCACCCCCACTATCACCCCCCTATCACCACCCCCACCCCACTACCGATGTGGGGTGTCGTTTTATGGGTTTTTGGGGTAGAGGATTTTAAATATTGTATTTTTAAAGATTCATAAACAATTATTTCCACATACAAAGTTTTTTCGTTGTGAGTGACTTGGATAGAGAATCTGGATGTGGAAGTAGTGATTCCTTGGGCAGCGGTTTTTTATAGAGATTTTTATTTTTTAAGTTTGATGTTGTTTTTTTATTTTAATAAACAAATCGTTCTACAATTCTAAAGAACCAATGATTTTATTTATCCCTAAACCGGTCCTTAAACATTATAATAAAAAAAATTATTTATTGGACATTAAAGTTTAGTACAAAATTCCCACCCCCCGAATAAATGGCTGGCGCGAGGCCCAAAAAAATCTCCCTCCCCCCCGATAAAAAAAATTCTTGCTTGGTTCGCTTGTAAAATGCCGACTAAGCCTTAGACACCCAGACCGCCGCTGCGGCTATTGCTCTTTTCTCCACCTACTATAAACGTTTAAAATGCGCGTACAAACTGAAAAGTTTCAACATTTTTCAATCTTATAGTTTTTGAGACATTTCAATTTTAAATGCATAATTTTCTTGCGTAAGCACTCAAGCGCCATCTTTAAACCTTTATATCTCTGGAACAGTTTGTAGTAGGAAAATAAAAAAAAATCAAACTATTCGTTTATTTATAGGCTTCATTTTTGTACTCTTACCATTTTTGATAAAAAAATATTTTCTGAGCAATTTCCAAAAACCCGATCTTTTTAAAAAAATTACGAAAATTTTCATAATTGAAAATGGGTACAGAATGAAAAATAATTATGTCAAAAATTCTAAAAAATTTGAGCATGTTAGTAATAATATGCATTAACAATATCCAGAAGGATTTTAAAAAAATTTGAAAATAATAAATTAGAACAATACTGCCCTGCTAAGACAAGATGTAACTGCAAAAAATTAATTTTTGAGATTTTAATTGTATTTGCACCGTATTAGTGATCCTCACCACTATACAAAATGTAGAAGTCGTATCCAAAGCAAAACTAGTGAATATACGTAACGAATATGTGTCGTATCTATAAAATAGACCTATTCACTAAGCTCAAAAGTTATATCCGATCATTACCCGATTTATTTATCGTAACTTAACATATATAACAATGTTTTGTTATATGGTTACACTGATAAAAGGGACACATATTTATTTGCCAAAAATGAAAATCATGAATTATGAAATGTAGATGGCATAACATAATTCAGAAAATAGTTGATTTCTCTAAAATTACATTTTCTCAGATACGACTTCTTGTCATAGCAAGGCAGAATAAGCGCTACTTTTTTGTTTGCAACTTGTTTAGTTTTCATTATAAAAGGTCGTGATGTGTCTCAATCCAAAGAAAATTTAAATACCTTTAATTTTTACAAGAATAAAATTTTTTCTCATAGGTGCAGATTTTGAGTAATTTTAGATTTCAACGTCGTATATATTTTTTGAACGTTTCGGCGCCATTTTGAAAATGCCATTTTTTTTTCAAAACTAAACATCGGAGAGAAAAAAAGAAAAAAAAAACGTTCGATTTATTTCCGTAAAAGCTTTAATTTTATACTCCTCCATTTTTTTATTAAAGTCCATATTTTTCGAGTAATTTTTAATAAAACGTCTAGGAACACTGATTTTAGAGGGTGAAAATTGCAATTTTCAGTTCGCAATATCTCGAAAAATATGCACTTTAGCAAAAAAGTGTATAAGATCTTTCTTTCTTATAATTTGGTTCTCTATCAGATTATATGTATTTTTTGCGACAACCTCAAGAAGGGGGTGGAAACCACCCCTAACCAAAAAGCAGGAAAAATGACAATATAGATTCTTATGTACATACTTTTTGAAGCATGTTAAAGAAAAAAAAATTGGAAATTCATTACATCGTTTTCGGACTGTGATTTAAAAGCTTCACTTACTGTACTAAAGCTATCATGGGAAAGAAAATCTAGCTTTATAGATATTAACGCGAAAAATCTGTCGCTACCTCCCTGGCTAATACCGACAGTAGGAAGGATATACTCTAGAATATTGAGAAACCTGGTGGAAAGAGACATTGAAGTCAAACAACTAGGGAACAAGCAGGATTCAGAGCAGGCAGATCTACAACAGACAACCTCTTCACTCTGAAAATAGTTCTAGAAAATATCGAAATAGTGAAACAACACGTAGCTTTCATAGATTTGGAAAAAGCATATGATAATGTCCCAATATCACAGTTGTGGAGAGAGATGGAAAAACTAGACATAGAGCCAACATTAATCAGAGCTGTTCAACTTTACTATGAACAGAACTTGGCTGCAAAAAAAATTAATATCACAGTACTGTCTGACCATTTCAACACAACAAACTGTCTAAGACAGGACTGTTGTTTACCTCCCACATTATTTGAAATCTATTTGGACTAAACTCTTAACGGGTGGACGCGTAAGTGCAAAAGCATGGGACTTTAGGTGGGGGACGACACCCTGTATATTATAATTAGTGATTTCCGATAACGAATGGTGATTAGGGTGGCCCATCTCTATAGGGGGTGAATTTTTTTTGCGTATTTTTTAAGTCTCACCCCACGAAAATATACTATTATACTAGGAATAATTTATGTCAAAGTTTCAGATAATTCGGTGAACGGTAACCCGTGCCGCATTCAGGTAGAAATTTGTAGATAAGATTTTATTACGGTAATACACTTAAATTTTACTTAAAATACAGATATCTACCTCTTTTCTCATAATGTTTTATTGGTGTAATTATTTCCTAGAAATTATTTGTTTTGGAAGTTTGGAAATATAATGCACCTACGGTAGGTTTTTATGTCAGTTTGCAATTGTGTTTTACAGTGGTGACATTATAAGTTGTAGCATACGTTCCTTTTTGAAAAAACATTTAACGATGGCTGATGTTAGATCATTACGAAAGGATACTTTCATTTACTTAGTTGGACACTATTCGTCACAAATCATTGGCAATAAATTGCCGTCTAATAGACAAGTATTACAAGTGCTCTTTTATAACATTCGTGAAGTGAAGCTAAGTGTACATGAAAGTGCTAAATTAACAATAAAAGAGGTGTCAGTTTTTTGGGATAAAGCTCGCATTCCGACACGTCAGGATTTTCATTGTGTTAAACAACTAGATAAACTTTATGCAGAGTGGAGGAACTTACAAAAATCGGCTAAAAGGGCCAGTGCGGGAGGTAAAGAAAAAAATTTCGTTGAAAAATTGGACGATCTCTTTGACATTTCTCATGCAAATGCATTGGAGTTGATGAAAATAGATGAAGATAAGCAGTTTTTAATTAACCAAAGAAAAAAAGGGACGTCCTGGATTTATGCATGGTATTGATTACCAACTTGCTTCTCAAGAAAAATCAGCTGAGGAGAAATTACAGAAATTATCCGAACGAATGCAACGAAGTCAACAAGAAAAAGCTAGATTAGAGGAAACAGTCGCCTGTCCATCATCAAGTAGTAATTCAGCCGACACCAACGAAAATGAAGATGAAATAATCGAAGCCCAAGAAGAGTTGTTACAAGACTAGCCTGGCCCGTCACAGCCAAAAAAGAGGAGATTGTATGGAACATGTAACATCATCACACCAAAAATAGCCGCTGCATTTGATGCTTGCAAAATAAGCGACAGGTATGGAGTCCATATTTTGACGGCAGTAGCAGAAGCACTAGGACATGACACCACATCTTTGTCCATCAGCAGAACCACACTTGAGCACTCTAGACAACGCATCCGCGAAGAAAGAGCTGAAATATTAAAAACTGCCTTCGGTAATTCTGAATTGCCGGCCCCAGTCATCCATTGGGATGGAAAACTTTTACCTTCTCTCACTGGAATGGGAAATATCGATAGACTTGCTATCTTAGTTACTAGTGGAGATATTGAACAACTACTTGGAGTACCAGCTTTGCACAATTCAACTGGAAGAGAACAGACTCAAGCAGTTTATGATGTGCTTTGTGAATGGAATTTGGACGAAAAGGTAATAGCTTTGTGTTGTGATACAACAGCATCAAATATGGGTTATATAAATAGGGCAGCCACACTATTGCAACAAAAATTAGAAAGAGATATTCTATATTTTCCTTGTAGACATCATATTTTTGAAGTGGTTTTGAGAAGTGTGTTTGACACAAAAATGCCTTCCTCATCTGGTCCAAATGTGCCACTATTTAAACATTTTAGGGAATTTTGGCCTAAAATAGATCAAAATAAACTAAAAACTGGATTTCAGGTATCAAAAATTAAACACATTTTACAACCAGTTAAAGCCGAAATTGTAAAGTTTCTAAATGCAGCTTTAACTTTGCAACAGCCTCGTGATGATTATAAAGAATTTTTAATGCTTTCTAAACTTTTTGTTGAAGAAGAGCCCACTCACACGACATTCTATCAACCAGGGGCATTTCGTCATACACGTTGGATGGCCAAAGCCATTTACTGTCTAAAAATATATTTTTTTCCAAGATCAGTTCCAACTAACTAAAAAAGAAAAAATAGGTATTGAAGATATATGTCTCTTTATTGTAAAGGTTTATGTAAAGGCCTGGTTTACAGCGTCATTTGCTAGTAAAGCACCGCTTCATGACTTAGACTTTTGTAAAGAACTCATTAATTATCAAAATATTGACAAAGAAATATCTCAAGCCGCAAGTAGGAAAATAGTGAACCATTTGTGGTACCTTAATTCAGTAAATGTTGGCTTATCTTTCTTTGATGACGATATTTCAGTTACCACTAAAAGAGAAATGGTTAAAGCTTTGAATAGGAAAGCACCAAATCAAGAGGGTATTAAACGACTTATGATTAGTAACATTACTGACGTTGAAAACAAGGAAATTCAGGACTTCATATACGAGAACACTAAACAGTTTTTTCAAAAATTAGGTTTGTCTATGGAATTTTTGGAAAATGATCCAACAACATGGAGGGAAAATGAAAGTTATACCCGATGTTTGAATATTGTAAACAAAATTAAAGTTGTAAATGATGCCGCTGAGAGAGGAATCAAACTTATTACTGACTATAATGACATTTTAACAAAAAATGAAGACCAAAAACAGTTTTTTACTCCAAGTTGTAAATGATTATAAATCACAGTTTCCAAATGTAAAAAAAGAAACCTCTGTCGCATGCTTTGGCCTAGTGCAAAAAATATTGTTTTTATTACTATATGTCTTGTAGATTTAGGATAATATTTGGTACTATGTATGAAAAAAACGTTTCATAATAAAATACACAAAGATAAAACGAGAGTTTTATTTCAAAAACTTCTAGTCTAGTTTTCTTAGACTACGAATTTACAGTAGTATGACACATGTCATAGTCACAACAGATAATGTCTTTGATATTTGTATGACTTGATTAGTCATTCTAAAGATAAATGTTGCTGATTAAAAAAAAAAAAACAATGCGTCAACCAAAGAATGTAAATAATTCCATTTACTTTTATTATTGCATAATAATGCATTCTGCGGCACCCCTTGCCTTCAATTTGCCTCAATAATATTTTGAGGGGACTGTTTTTTCTTCAAATGGAACCATTTGCAGGGGTGAGAAATAAAAAATTTCGATTTCGAAAAAGATGGGCCACCCTAATGGTGATCTAGTAATATCATAATTGCTTGCAAATACATGTAATCTTCATTTCTGCAAAGAGTATAATAATAAAAGCAGAAGTACAATCCTCAATTTTAAATGACGTAGTTAGCCTCTAACACCTTATTAAAAAAAGCACACGCAAAATTTATTGTCGACTGCCTCTCGAAACGGGGAGATTTAAATTTCATTAAACATCGCCATATTGTATAAAATTAGTAACATTTCAATGAAAACCTAATGCCTATAATATCGCCTTTATATTACACAACAAATTTGAATATATACCACAGAAATTACGCCATGAATAGAGGCCTGTAGAAGTGAGGCATTAAATACGCGGTAGGAGCGTTCGTAACTTGAGGCAAGATGCGAAATGGAATAAAAATGACGAAGTTAGTGAAATAATGCAAGCCATTATTTTCTTTTAACCGGTTTATGTCGGATCTTAAAGGATTTCAGCCTAGGATTAAATTTGCTTGCAGTGAGCAGGTCTCTGTACAGAAATGGAAAGTGAAACAATGAACGGAGGTGAACAGAGGGTGACAACGATTATTTGCGTAGTTCTTTTAACATTAGATGTGTACTATATAGTCCACAGCATAGCGCAATTTTTTTTTAAAGATTACTAACAGACTGAATTTTCGTGAGTAGCTTCGTTTTGACGAAACGCCCAACTTTTCTCTCTGCGAAAATTCTCGGTAGTGGTAGCTATATAAGCTGCGCTTGGCTATATACTTATGTCGATTGGTGATTCTTCAAATTTTATTACTAACAGTTAGTTTTTTAGTTAAATCTTGCGATAATTTGATAAAGAACACGAAAAAACGTTTGTCCTACAAAATCGATAGTTTGACCGAAGCGTCCCCCACCCCCAACATGTCCAAATAAGGAGGTTACAAAAAATGATTACTAACCAGCTGATTTTTTTACTATTGCTTAATAAATATTTTTAAAATTAAATGGCCAAATTGTCCTACAAATTGAATGGTATGTTTTTCCAGTCTTACGCTTAGAAATTGTCAGTTGTTGCTTGTCAAAAGGTATATTACCTTTTTGTGTATATTATATACACAGCTTTAAGAACTTGTTTCTGTTATATTCAATATCGAAATATTACTTACCGAACTGTTGATATAGCTGATAGCCCAAGGAACAATTTAAAAGTCATTTGGACTTGAGGAGGTTTTAAGTAAGGTTTGTCAGGGTTAGGAAATAGTCATGTGCTTTATTGATGTTGTAGTTAAGGCCTTTTAGGCTTCAAGTATACTTGCTCTTAATAGTAAGTTTTAAAGCATTCTGTAAGACCTAATTATAAAGCTAATTTGCTTCTAGGATAATATGTATTTGTAATGGGTTTATCATAACCTACATAAAACTCTCCATAAAGCTAATTAGTTTTATGAACGTTTTAAATTCCATTTAGATTTAAAGAGGCTTTAAATTATTCTTTATGGTTTTAACATATTTGCAATAAATGCATTTTAAATCCTTTTTAAAACTAGACATTTTCAATGCCTATTAGTACTTATTAAAGGCCATTACAAAACTAGACTCTTAAAACATCCTTGATAAATGTTGTAATGAAACCGTTATGAAGAAAAAAGCCTCTATAAATCTAAAAGGCAAATTTTAATTCCATAAAATACTTTCCAAAATCTCAATAAAACATTTATTATAAAAATAATAAACAACATGTCTGCCTGAAGTGTCGTTGATGCATGTGTGCATGTGCGTTAAAAGCATTTCACGACTTACTGATGTGTAATTAAGTCTTTTTTGGAAAGGTGGAAGAAAATAAAAAGAGTGGCCATTTTAAAAGGACTGTTAAAACACACACACATACAAATTATTTTGAAGTTAAGTTTTTTGTATCAAATGTCAACGTCCCAAACGTTTTATTACAGCTTTTATCAAGTCCATGTGATCTTCGCCAAGTGCATTTGCATTTTTGTAAGGAAGGGATTATTTGTGATAGTATACAAAAAGACTAAACGGACTTCATTTAGAGTAAATGTTCTAGGTCATTACCATTATTAGAATATATAGTTAAATGAGAGGACTGTAAAATGACAATTAGGTTTTTGGTTGGCCGGCCGTGTTTTTCTTGTTATATAAAAATATTCAAGGTCAATCTCACAATTATCGTTATCAATAATTATTCCTTTTTCTTTAGCAAATTAAGGTAGAATTACAAGAAACGACTGAAAATTACTGAGAACCGAGAAGCAGCCCACTTTTTTAAATTTGCTGATTACGTGTCTATGCAAATTTTGTATGGATATTAAAATCGTTATTATTTTTGAGGGGACCTTGTTTTTTGGGCCTTTCTTATGTAGTTTTAACGTTAAACTGCCGTTGGTTTTAATTTTTTGTCATACCTGATGTCTTTTTATTACCTTTTAAATCGGCCTTAGAGAGGTTATAGTGCCACTCTACGCTTTATAAATTTCAAATTCCATTTTATCTTCAATAAGTCTGATGGTGTGTTTGCTTAAATCAGTTTAGAAAAAATAAATGCAATAATAAAATTATTTGGATTCCTTCGTGGACATTCTTATAGCTTCTCAGTTCTAATATGGACTTATAAGAGTTTTAAAAACCAGTTTTAAGGTAGCCTTCTAGGTGTTTTCTAGAAATGCAGGAAGCTAATAGAAAAGCTTCTGACAGCTTTAAAATAGGTTTTAAGAAGGATTTTAAAACGGCCCGAACAAGGTTTTCAAGAGCAGCACTATGCCTCACTAAGGAGTTTTATGATGGAATTTAAAAAGGCCTTAACAACCTTCATAAGGGTGGGCCCTTTTAGTTTACAAGTCGCTTTATGGTGGTATCAAGGATATTGTTACAGCAAAATAGATTTATCAAGGCATTTTATAAATAGTTTTATAGCACCCTTGTATACATTTAAGAAACTAAAATTGTTCCTTGGGAGTTTTATTTTAAACAATGTGAAAGTTCTTTTTACATTCAACGATATAATTGCACATTCTTTAATTTTTCTTTTTTGCTATCCGCCTCTCTTGTCAAAAAACACCCTCTAACCGTTCCTTTGTCGTAAAAGTCACATGCAGTCGCATTTTCCAGTAAACATTGTTCAGCAGAAAATTGTATTATTTTGTAGATTTCACGAACATTATTTTTAGAAACATGTGGCAGAGAATCCCACAAAGAAAAACAGTTAGGTGAAACTTTTCGAGCATCTGAGGCCCAACTATAAACTTCAAATAACCTCTGAAACGCAAATAAAACGAAAAAGCTATTGCCACGTTTACAGAGTTTTTTGTTTCACAAAAACATCTAGGTACGATATGATTTGTTACTGAAAACGCTCAACAAGAATTTATTGAAGTTGAACATGTCCTGATATCAATATGCAGAATGATTTACGTCTTTTGACAAGATAAATAATCCTGCACGAATACTAATCAGCAGGATTATTTTGAATGCATCTAGCAGTTTTATATTCTGGAAAATGATTTCACCTGAAAATGGTCGAAATAACGTTTTTAAATAAATGACTGGCGTTCAGTTAATTTTCACAAATAATAAAATGCTAAGAGCTGCACTCGGCCGCTCTCTAACTGAATTGACATTGTCGAGTTATCAGTTCTAATCTACTAACTATAAAGTTGGGTCAATGGATCTTGGCACGCATGTGATAACTTACAACCTGCCGAACTAATCACAACAGACAAAAACGCGTAGTGAAATGAAAACACACACAAGTTTCCTATTTGATACTCATTTCTTAATGAGATAAACAAAGGCAAAGAATTATTTTCTAGTCTTTTCTAAGTGCAGTTGGTTGTCACGTGCACCCAAGATCCATTGACCTAACTTTACTAATCTTATACGTTGGTATCCAAAGTATCAATTTACACGCCTTTTAGGTTTATTAAGGTTTTATAAGTGTTTTATAATGAACTTAAATATAGTTTTGTCTTAAATAAAGTATTGAAAAAGCAATGTTGCGGTTTTATAATCGCTATATCAAATTGTCTTGATGTGGTTGTTAATGCTGGCCTTTATATCTAATATGCTTTGAGATCACTAAGTTTCGAGTCAAATCGTATAAATTCAGTCATAAATTAATGAAGTTGACCAAAACGTGTAATAAATCAGTCTTAACTATAAAACAATTTGGTCTCACTTTTCCAGACTATATAATAATAAAATAATAATAATAATAATAGTTTATTGGTGCTAGTATATAATAAGTAGTTACACAAGTCAAGGCATAGGTTCAGAAAAAATGAAAAGAAGTAATATCGAATATTACATAAGATGTATAGGTAATAATCATAAAATTATCATAATACAGACAAAAAAACAATCGAAATACATAAAAGCGTACATAAGGTAAGAACTAACACATATCAAAGTGACTAAAATCTGCACATATAAATTCCTCAAATGAATAGAACGCTTGCCCGAGCAGAAAACGTTTCACCGTTACTTTAAATTTTTTAGTTTGACTGTTTGATATGGGTGGGTACACTCAAAGAAATAGTATGGGTAAATTCAACAAAAAAAAATGGTTAACTAACAATATCGTTAATTTTGTTAAACCAAACTATATTGATGGTATTTTTAAACAAGAGGTGATTGTTATTTTAATTAATGAAAAGTTGTCGTACCACAAAACAAACATTAACTTAAAAAATAGATGAATAAGACTATTATTTTGTTCGTCTGACATTATTTTGTTGAATTCTGTCAAATTAAACTAGATAATAGTATATTTTATTTTTAACTATTATCGAATTGTAATTCTAATCCAGTATTAGTTCGCTGTATTATTGTACTTGGTAGACAAACCAATATTATTGTCGTCTTCTAGAAGTTCTAAAAGAATTACCATAAAATTTGCTTGCTTACCTCGTAGTCTATTACAGAAATTATTCCCAGATGACGCCACATACAAATTACTGACAATAATCAATCATACTCTTATGAATTTATAGAAAATTAATAACATGATTGCAATGTTCAAATTCTCTCAGGGATCATCGATATATTTGGATGGATCTTATAAACGATCTCTAATCTTTGGTTTGGGTGGTCTGATGTCTCAATACTGAGATTTTGGCTAACCAAAAAAAACTTCATCATACAATAAAGTGTAGATCAACCTAAAAATTAGTTGGTGAACAAAAAACAAAGTCGTTGTACTATTTAATTGTAGACCAAATTGAAAATGGTTAGTAAACATAAAAAAATGTCATTGTACTATTTAATTTGTTACAAGAAGATATGATTATTAAACTACTATTTGTTTACGAAAACAAATAAAGTTGTATCACTATTATTCTTTTCTGATTAATTTAACTATGAAACTAGATAGGCGCGATTTCATATGCTCTTTTTGGTTGAATTTACCTATCATTTTCTTTGAGTGTAATACATTAAAAAACTTTATTCCATAGTAATTGATACTGTTCCTAGATTTAGTTAACCTCAGATAGTCCTGCAAAACTGAATTACACCTTCTCGTGGAGTAGCTATGTAATTGGCTGTGGGTTGCATATTTGCTTTCATTTTCTTTTATGTGCATTAAACAATGAAGAATGTACGTACAAGGCAATGTAAAAATTTTAAGTTGAATAAATGCGTTTTTGCAATAATCTCTATAATTCAGACCAGCGATCACTCTAAGTGATTTCTCATTTATTTGCAATGAGGAAACGGAACTGGCAGATGGGGCATTACCCCAGGCCAGAATTGCGTAAGAAAGGATGGTAGGTATTAATCCATGGTAAGAGTGGGTGAGAATTTTTGTGAGACTGAAAGACAGACTCCATAATAGATATACACTTTTCGAGACTTTTTTACATACATGCGTTGTTTGAGGTTCCCACGATAATTTTGTATCAAGGAAGACCCCGAAAAATTTAATTGCATTACTAAAGGTACAGTTGTCTCTCATTTGCATTTCTTAGGCTAAATATTATTTTCTCAGTTTTAGTCTGATTTAGACACAACTGATTGGCCAGGAACCATTTCTCAGCTTTTGACTGCGATATATTTACATTATCTATTAATTCGTTAAGGTTGGAAGAAGGATGATTTGAGCAAATAGAGTAAAGTGGCTGTCAGCTATTGAATTGGGCAAATCATTGATATATATCCTAACATTTTCCTGCAAAAGAGAGTAGACCCTCGTATCCCACAGGAAAAATAGTAAAAGAAACCACCTGAATTTCACATAGTAAGCTCTGAATCTTAAAAAATTGACATTTTGAGTTTAAAGAATTTCCGAAACGAAAGTCTAAATGCATTGGACTATTATTTTTTAAAAATATTCACTAATAGCATTTTACTTATTTTTGATCCTATGTATAACCCGCCGCATACCGCCCACAAGAGAAAACCTAATTTTAAAGGCTTAAACAAGGAAAAAATCATCAAAGCTACACCTATAATACTAATAATTATAATAGGCCCATTTTGCATATCCCACTTTGACAAAGCACCATCCATGTTGACCAAACTATTTTACTAACTCGTGTGCCAGCCGACACACCAAAATCTGCCCTCTAATGAAGTAAACGTCGGTACTGAATAATTTCAACTAGGTAAACGTAGAGGTATCTTTAACACCTCGATTACCATATGGCCCGAAATGTTTCCCTTCATGATATCAATTATACACGGTTTCAAGTCGCTATGACCTTTCGCACATTATCAATGCCACGTGGGGTTTTGTGAGATGTGTTTTCCCTTAAAATTAGTAATAAACTTGATCCAAAAGAGTAGTCCAGTACACAAGTTCGATAAAAAGTGTTAAAATGTAGAAAGAGTAATTGATGAGCTCTATAATATATAATAATAAGTATAGAGATGCAGTTATTATCAATAAACTGCCATGTAGACAAAAACTTCACGAGTTGCATATATGCTTTATTATACATAGTTAACACGTTATGGCGTATAAAATGAGACCCATAAAAGTTTATTAAAAATCTAAACTCCGTTTACTTTATCATCTTAGTCGAGTAATCAATGATTTTTTTACTAATCAGAGGAGTACAGGGGACAACCTACAAAAATATACACCGTGACATTCAATATTATGACAGTCTGTGTTTCTATTTATCCATCCATTGTAATAGTGTATAAAGTCCCATTCTTAACACTTCATTTAAATTACCCGCTAGACTCTGACATCATCTTCCCTGCATATGTGCCTTTATGTCCGTATTTTATTACTTCCACATCCAGTGGAAGTATAGTAACGACAAAAAAATTTTAAAAAGTTTGTATTGTTCAAATAGGCTTAGAATGTCATGAAACGTCAAGATTTTAAGTTTGAGCGAAAAAAAAAATTTCTGTCTGTCTCGGTCTGTCTGTCTGTAACTTTTTTTGTGCGCACGTTTACTCTGGAACCGTTTGAGATATTGACTTGAAATTTGGTACACGTATGTACCTTAACAAGATCTAGAACTAGATTATATTTTCATCTTACACCGTCGAAGGGTTGGGGGTAAATTGGGGTAAATTTGGGGTAAATAGGTAAATCAAGCAGGTAAGAGTTCATAAAATTGGTATTTAGTATATACAAAAGAGGCTAAGGTCTCAAAAAAAATTTTGGCATTAGCCACCCCCATTACCTTCCCCATTATTAAAGAGGATGAAAAAAAATGTGATTTAGTGTGTGTACAAGAACCAGAAACCGCAAAAATATTTTTTTACTTTATCCACCCCCATTACCACCCCCACCCCACTACCGATGTGAGGTATCGTTTTATGGGTTTTTGGGGTAGAGGATTTCAAATATTATATTATTAAAGTTCCATAAACAATTATTTCCACATACAAATTTTTTTCGTTGTGAGTGACTTGGATAGAAAATCCGGATGTGGAAGTAGTGATTCCTTGGGCAGCGGTTTTTTATATTTTGGTCTCTACATTGAACATTGTCAAACGTTAAAATCATAATTTGTCAGTTGTGAGTTGTTCTTAAAAAGTGAAAATGGATAAACAGTGCTTTGTGTTAAGTTGTATAAATACAGAAAAAAATCTCTTTGAAACTTTTTTTAAAAATAGAAAACCAAGAAATAAATATTATAGCCTAATTATAATAAAAACTCCATGGGTTACATTTTCCAGATATCAATTTATTTTAATACACAAATATTAGATATTTAATTTAATGTTATTTCTTTGTGAATTCATACACAGTACGAGGTTCATTTTGAGTCATTTTTTAAATATCTCATTTATTATACAGGGTATTTAGTACATCGATAGAAAGTTTCAAGTGGGTTATAGAAGAGGTAATTTAGAACCTACACGATCACATACATCATTACCCAAAAAATAAAACTTTGTTCTCAACCTGTAAAATACACCTACAGGCCTTGGTACACAAATAACTATTTATGCCCTAGGCCAAAAAAGTAAATTTACTTTTATGCCCTAGGCCAAAAAAGTAAAGTAATAAGGAAGTTAAATAATAATTAAATTCTGGCATCAACGAAGCACACGCATTTTTGGCTGCCTTCTGAATATCGATACTTTCATCATAATCCATATTTTTATTGCAAAAACTCACGTAAATAACTTGAATGGCTGAAATTATTATGAAGTTATCAATTTGAGAACTTACTGACAGTAACCATAGCAGAAAGCAAACACACTCCAATTAGAGTTTAAGCCAACTAATAATTTTGAATGAATTTTCCTAAAAATTGTTATATTGCTGGTAGTACGAAAAACGTCGTATGCACCTCGGCTTGTATCGTATAGTTTCGAACATTGCACGATGTTCTCGTCCTGTAAAGTATACTTACAAGTCTTGGTATATAAGTAACTATTACCGGTCTAGGCAAGAAAAGGCTTTCCCGGACTGTTTTTATATATATATTTTAATAAGTATGTATTTTTTTATTTTGATATATTTATAATCATATTGATTGCGATTTTAGAAAAAATAGTATGTGTACCTCGTAAAAGTAAAAGCACATTCCCGGACTTTAATGCTTGTTACAACGTCATCCGGGAACGTATTGCTTTTACGACTAGATACACAATGTACTATTTTTGCACGATTGAACTTTTTTGTTCATTTACAATATCTCTTGCCAGGACGGCAGCTTATGTTTACTGATTGCTAGGCCAAACTCGTCGGTAAGTAATTTACTTACAGACGTCTGAACTGAACGGTAAGTAAAATTAATATAATATATATGTTATTTCTCAAAAATGAGGACAAAAAAATAAGGAAATCTCTATTTATTTAAAGAAGAATAATATTATTTTCTGTACGATTGTATTAAATTACACTTCAATTAAAATAATTCAATTTGTACTAAATAAACGAAAAGTCTAAAGACAAATATCATATTTGACAAGTTGAACTTGCCACGAAATATTAACGTCACTTCTGACTTTTCGTTTATTTACTAGAAATTAAATTATGTATTTCAATTGAAGTGTATGATCGTGCAAAAAACAGCATAAGCATCGCGAACGTCAAGGGTTCTACCGGTCTCCGGCTAAATTGGACATTCAACATTGCCGTCGACCGGTAAACGTCCCCTACCGTTCTTGATACTTAATATACTATTTTTCACGCTTTTTACTTGTTTTTACTATTACCATAAACATATGTTTTACGCACTATAGAACATTAAGGTCAGTAAGTGTTCTTTACTGGTTGAGGATATGTTTGGAGATCGAGACGAAGTCAAATGACATTTGCTGTCATTAGAAATTTCTCCAAGATAAAATTTTTGCCACAAGTTAAGCTTCTTATAAGTTATGTTTCAAGAAAGTGACTACTCAGACTTAGAAGATGCTTGGCAACTAGGATGCTCAGCCATAATTCCCTAGAAGTCCAAAGAGAGATATAGTAAAACCTTCAAGCTATTCGCAGCGTGGTGTAACAAAAAAAATTTGGAAAGTATCACAGAAGAGGTAATGCTAGCCTATTTTGTTTCAAGAACTCCAGGAAGCTTATGGGCTGAGTACTCTATGCTCGAAGCCGCAATATTTTTGTATAGAGCTGTTGATATTTCAGAATAAGCTAAATTAATTTTATTGTTTTTAGAAAAACTTTATTTTTAAATTTCTATATTTATTAGATTACTTACCGCCTCCTGATCGGTAAGTAATTACTTACCGATCGTTAATTTGCAAACGTCACTTAAAAATGTCTTAATCGATTCAGTAAAGGTGTCAAATTACCTGAGCGTGCAAAAGAAATAATGAAAAACGTACAGTTTTTTTAACCCTCGTGGATACAGTCAAACAGGTTCTAAATGCCCCCCTGAGAACTTTCTAACGATGTGCCAAATATTCTATATATAAAGTTTGAATTATTTAAGCAAAAAATAAATGTTTGCAAGGCTGATTATTATATTCAGTTAAGTACGCAAGAATGTAGAAAAGTACGATTCAACCAATTATTTGCTTTAATGTCGTCTATGCCCTTGAAAAATAAATTCAATATTATGAAAATAGTCAGCCGCCACTGTCCGTTGCAGTAATACGTAATAAAAATGTGTTTTGAAGCAGGGAAAATGCCATAAACAATAATATCGCGTTAACTGAGGACTGCAAGTAAGCAGAACTTAGTATAGAGCTTAGTTTTCAAGAGTCGTTTTCTTTAAAATGACGAGAATTTATGGATATATCTTGTAGGTGTTATTTAACACAAACCGTTATTTTTGTAAAATATCTGATGCAGCAACTCGAGGCTTTATGTATTTATTTATTAGCCGAATTCAAAAAATTGAAAAAAAGGAGTTTTTCAATTAGGCCTGTCTGCGTTTTTTTTTAAATATGGCAATTATTACTCCTGGATTGGCTTCAGCGATTTTTATGAAATCTTCTCGCTGTAAAAATGAACAAAAAACTAATTCCAACGTATTTTTAACGATCATCTGTCATATCTACGTTATTAGGAAACCGGTGTTTATGGAATTAATAAGAGTTTTGAATTGTATTTGGTTTGAAAAGTCGAGATGTTCGGAAAAACTACCGTTTTCTAATTAATTTTTCAACTAAACTGACAGGGTATCCATTGCTCTTAGCTACAGCCCTAATTAAAGGGTTCTTTTAGCAAATCTGTTCATTCATAGAGAAACTTAATAGACAATGAATCAAGAAATTAAGACCAGACATTTCGTGAGTTATTAGGAATATACCTTACAGTGTTGTATATATCAAATTCAAACTTATTTTCACTATTCCTAATTACTAATGTATCTGAAAATGGTATTTGTCCATTGATTTCTATTTCAAATGTAAATTTTCAGAAAAAATAAGGGTATATTTCAATCAAAGTTGCCTACATCTGCAAGATTTATATTGAGTACTCCATCGACACATCTCAACTATATTCTAATAAAATACTTAAATGCCGTTTTATTTCTGTTTCGAACCTTCTCATGAAAAGATTGGCAATGAAAGATGATAAAAAGTTTTTCATTGCGTGCTGCTCGAAGAATGTATTATTGAATTGGAAGCAATTTTGATTCATACAAACTTTAGTCAGGTCAATATTCTCCTTAACCGTTTTTATTACATTGATGGCTGCTTTTTCTATGCCATAACACATTGCTATCGTATCACACCCACTAATGGCATGAGCTGCTAATATGCCGGGCGATTACCGAAAGATGATGTAGTTCATTAAAACGGATGCAGACATTTTCTTTAAATTATAAAAACCGCTGCCCAAGGAGTCGCTACTTCCACATCCCGATTTTCTATCCAAGTCTCTCACAACGAAAAAAATTTGTATGTGGGAATAATTGTTTATGAAACTTTAATAATATAATATTTGAAATCGTCTACTCCAAAAACCCATAAAACGATATGCCACATCGGTAGTGAGGGTGGGGGTGGATAAAGTAAAAAATGAAATTGAGGCCTTTGGTTCTTGTACACACACTAAATGACAATTGTATGTTTTTCACCCCCTTTAATAATGAAGTGAGGGTGGTAATGGGGGTGGCAAATGCCAAAAATTTTTTTGACACCTTAGCTTTACCCCCCATTTACCCCAATTTAATCTCCAACCTTTCAACGGAATAAGATCAAAATATAATCTAGTTCCAGATCTCGTTAAAATACATACGTGTACCAAAGGACCCCGCAATAATCTTATGGAAATTGGGTTTCGGTGAAATCGTCTGAATTTTGGATATGTTTTAGGTTTCGTCATCCCAAGCACAAGCCTCAAAGGGCACAAAGCTCGAAAATCAATACTTTGGCTGCTACGGAGCTTGAAAGCTCCAAAGCTCCACCACAGATTTATTTATTCGTGCAGTCTTTATAGATCTTTAAATAACTTATTTTTTCGATTTTAATGTCTAGGTTTAGGTTTTTGAGTTTGCTGAATTCAAATCCGATGTCAAATTGTCCAAATTGACACTTGACAGTTGTCAAAGTGCCTTAACAAAGTCAAATCTTATTTTTATGTTATGAGTTTATGCTGTTTAGGTAACTCAGTTCATGTATGATGTGAATACAATAATTCGACAATTGGCAGCTGTCAACAGGCTGTCAGTTAGCTGTCAAAGTGCAATAATAAAGCACAAATCTTATTTTTTGTTATGACTTTATGCTTTTTAGGTAACTCAGTTCATACATGATGTGAATACAATAATTCGACAATTGGCAGCTGTCAACAGGCTGTCAGCTAGCTGTCAAAGTGCAATAACAAAGTGCAAATCTTATTTTTTTGTTATGACTTTATGCTTTTTAGGTAACTCAGTTACCTAAAAAGGTAACTAACAGTTACCTAAAAAGCATAGTCATAACAAAAAAATAAGATTTGCACTTTGTTATTGCACTTTGACAATTTTTTATTCAGGATGTTCTCATCATTAATAATAATTTAGCACTTAGTTTGAAACAAAATTCGAGGGCAAGAAAATAGGCGATTTTTGAGGTCACTCTTTTACTATTACTATTACTATTATCATTATAAAACGAGGTGCCCTGAGATGGCAACTCATAATATCCTTAAACATATTTTAAAAAGAAAAAAGGACTAAAATGACAAATATATGTTTAAGTATAAAACCATGCAATTTTTCGAGAATTCCAAGTATGTATACAATGTCCACTCTATAGCAGAAAAGATTTTCTTGAAATGGCAGTCGCCGGCGTTCCTGAAATATGATAAAATTTAAGGGAAACAAATACGCGGACATTACCCTAACTTTTATGCCACTTCGTACAAGCACAGATAAAAATCTAATGCCATAAAGCGGGTCCGATTTGAACGACAGCAAAAAGAGCACATCGTAACACGGCATCTCGGGTACATTTCTGTACCTAGCAGTGATACATCTATGCAATAAAACGTTTAGTATATTGAAAACAGATACACATAAAATATTATTTACTTTAGTTCTGTTTTTATTTTGGATTCGTTCGCCGCTTTTTATCGGGAGCCAGTCGTACATCAAACTCCCGTGATGAAATGAAATAAAAGCTTGCGAATGTTGTTTCTTTCTCCGGGTTTCTCTCTTCTGTTCTGTCGAGTATGTTGGATGGGTAATGCGAGTGTAATTATGAAAAATATCCTGTACTAAGCCGGAATTACCAATATTTTGCTGGACGCGGTAGAATGAGGTCATTTTAGCGATTTGAGAAATGATTTCGGGCAAGAGAAAATTTTTAACACCACGCAAGCATCCCAAGCAACAATTATAATTTTAAAATACTACTTGCCGAGCTCGTCGAAATTCGACGGAATGGGGCTGTTTAAAAATGTATACTAGTAACTTTTCTTTGGAGGCATACCTTTAAATTTACTACCAGCACTCACATTTTGGAGACATTCGCGGCCCTGTTTCAACGTAATTATCTCACTTTTTCCTAGAGCAGTTCATAATTCCTAATTTTTATGATGAATTAAAATCAGCTGGCATATTTTTCGATCCGTCGCGCGCCTTTGATACCATAAATCATAATTTATTATTAAGAAAACTAGAAGTATATGGAATTCGTGGTCCAGCTTTAGATTTGGTTAAGTCCTATTTATTAGAGAGAACACAGACTGTTAAAATTAATTAAGAGGGGGTAGAATGTTTTTCAGATAGTGTGTATTAGCGGGGGTACCACAAGGTAGTGTATTGAGCCCATTGTTATTCATAATATTCGTTAACGACCTAGTAGCAAGCATAAATAATTGCTGTTTAACTCTTTTTGCAGATGATTTTGCCTCCTCTATCATAACTGCTGCAAATGTAGACCAATTAAGTAAAAATGCTACTATGTGTGTGGATAAAATGTCATAGTGATGTCGTACAAGATAAGCGCGTTCGAAAACGAAAACCCATATAAAATTGAAATACTATATATCACGCACAATGATTGGGTATCCTGAAAAAAAAACAGATTTTTTACAGTTTTTTTTAATTTTTCTCAGTGTTTTCATCACTGACCCCAAAATTTGACTCCAGATTCGCGATCAACGGAAAAAATTACTCGATAAAGGTATACGCAGATATACGACATCCATGAAAAACCCCGATTTTGACAGTTTTTTTGATTTTTCTCAGTATTTTCATCATTGACCTTCAAATTTGACTCAGCATTTGTGATCAGCGAGAAAAAGGTGTGCAGGCCATCGTAACAGGCTATGGACACATTGTGTTCATGAGAAAAACGTGATATCCATAAAAAAACATAGTATCCGTGAAAAACGCGATTTTTGATAGTTTTTTTATTTTTCTCAACATTTTGACAATTAGCCCTGGGTTCTAACAATATATTCGAGGTCAGTGGGGCAAAAAACATAAGAAAAATACATGCAGCCTAGCCGAACACGCCACATGCATATTTTACCACCCAAAAAACCATAAATAGCGTATTTTTTTGCAGTTTTTCGGGTTTTTCTCTGTAATATGCGCATTAACCCCCCATTCTGACTTCAGATTCGTAATCAGCGGGAAGAAATACTAAAGAAAAGTGTATTCAGATAACTTTCTTTTGTGGGTTTGTGTAATTGACTAATGCTATGCAATGCAACGCAATGAAATTCAACATAACCAACGTATGCACCATATAACGATAACAAATTTTCATATTCAGTTAAATTTATCAATGGGCTATGTATAACAAAACACCTTCGTAATATTAAAAAATAAACTAATTAACAAATAAACAATTAGGAAGTTTCCATTTTTCTTATTTTCTCGTAATAAATAGTCGTAAAAATCTAAAAAATATCTGTAATTTTTTTTTAAAATTATCTCTATAAATAAAAGTCATGGTCCTTCCAAGTTTAAACTGCCACGATCATCTGGGCTGAGCTCGATTACGTCACAATACATGATTGCGTCAACAGCGCGCGGGCACGGGCCCCTTTATACTCGCTGGCAGGCACCGGCAGTTTATAGCCAGCTTGCATTTGAGAGCCGAAACAATTGCTAAAACATGCAATTTTGGCACGTTCATATTTTTCGAAAAACACCATTGGGACGGCCGTATGATGTCGTGACGTAAAGAGGAAGTCTTCCAGATAAACCTGATCGTAAATTGCACTTCGTACAAGCACGGCGAAATTCGAAAATTCGGCTCGGCACGAACGAATCAAAAGTGACATTTCAGAAAATCGAGCACATACACTAAATAAAGGGAACATACGGCGCACCGCCGGCATGGCAAGTCAGCGCGTTGTGTATTGTGACGTCACGGTGGACTGCAACCGAGACGAAGTATTCAAATAAGAAATTGAATAAGTTCGTGAGTTTTTCAGATATCGAGATATTTTTTTTTTGTTTGACTAGTTATCTAAAAGAGGTTGAATGTACATGATATTTCTAAAATAGGAAACTTCCTAATTGCCGTCACCTAAAATGGAAATAACATGTCGTTCCACGAGATCTTCAAGATATCTTCTCTAGAAAATACTTTATCTTAGAAGTTAATAAAACAAAAGTGACTCTGAATATGCGATATGCGATACACATACGTTGGCAATCGCTGGCTCTGACTGATTTACTTGGATCTCTTCGGTCAACTGCGGCTTCTACATGCGCAATTTAATGTAGTATGGGCAATCAGTGCGTTATAGTTCGAGCGCTGAAATTCATATATTTATTTCAACTTCTATTTTGTTTTTATGTATGAAAATAATAATTTAAGAAAATAGAAATTAGTAATGACACATCTGTGGATAAAGAGTTTTATTTAAAAAAAAAAAAAATCATCACAGTCGGAAGCCGCTGGCGAAGTCGGAAAAGAAAATGCCTTTTGTTTTAAATAGATAAATTCTACAGAAAGTATTGATCGCTCTAAAATTAACTGCATCCTCAGTATTCTTAATTTTAGGAATTGGTGCAATACAACTATATTTTAATTGTTCTGCAAAACACATTTTTCGAGGAACATATAGGAAATCCTCTTCAACATCTATAGGAGTAGCTGTAGAAGAAATGAGAATTTCTAACCTAAAATTGACAAATTTACCTCAGTTGCAGTAATCGGTGATGAGCTCATTCACCTGCTTGACAGCCTTCAAACAATAAGCTCTGAGTACGGTTTAAGTGTAGATAACAACGAAACGAATATTATGATTGTAGACCGAGAAAATGAAAACCCCTCAACACATTAAGGGTAGGCCATTGTGAAGTATAACAAAATGGTATACTTCGCCTTATGGACAATACCGACAACTAAATATGAGATTCGATGAAGAAAATAACTGTCGAAGTCAGCAACTTGCGAGTCCAGAAAATTTTAGCGTGTTGCTGTCTGGCATGCCACTCAGAAAAGGGAGGCCAACTGGAATAATGTATGGATTGCAAAATGTCTGTCAAGACGTTACGAATAAGAAGATATATCGTAAAAATAAATAAATAAATTTTACTTATAGAACAGTCGCATTGATTTAATTTAATTTTTTTAGGCGACAACATTTCACCTGGAATTTTATTGTTGATTCTTATGTAGTATGACCTCCTGATTACGAAAAAAAGGGCATAGCCGGGTAAGCATGGTGTGACTGCCCCCAAGCGTCTGGCGCTTATATTTGTGCAGTAGGAAGCAATCTTGGAAAGTAGCAATTTCACAAAATATTAGCCCGAAAAAGGGACCGGTTTGGGGTGAGTAAGGGAGGGTTGATTTTAGCAAAACTATTTTTTTTCTAAGAAACGGCGCATTCAATCGTTTTGTAAAAAATATATGTTAAAGACCTACTGAGAAAGTACTAAATAAAAAATCATGCTCAAATTCCGAAAACAGATACAGTAAAAAAAACATATATATTATTTTCAAATTTTTTTTAGGGTAACTTATCCCTGGGGTACCAGCCTGAATTTTTTTCTGTAGCATGTCTATGGACTCACTTATGTTATATTTTTTTCCCAGTCTTGTCCGAAGATTACGCTATACTTAAAAAAAATGCCGAAGTGTGCAGTGCCGCATGCATATTTTGTGGACAATTAACTCCTTGCAAGTAAAAAAGGCCAAACTGCAAAGTAAATATGGATATCTGAGTAGTGTATACATATTAGTGACTAGTGATTATGGAGATGGTGAACATTCTAAGAGAAACCAACATAAAGCTGCAACGCTGACAGTTAATTAGGTGCTCAATAGAGTTGACTCTTGCGCCGCAAAAATCAGTTTAGAGCCGTAATGTTAAATATCATTAAGGGTAAAACCTAAAGTCAGCGGTACTATGGAGTACCTTGTCAAAGACTGTCATTATTCACATATTACCGTCGGCGGGGATAAGAGCTTGGTTGTTAACAATTTGCAGCACTAAATCGTAGCATTACTAACCTGAGAAGGATATAGATGTTAATCTTCCTCACTGTCATCTGCAATCACTGTACTCATGCTATCCTTCTGGAACAATAGGGAGAGAACTTCTGCCGGTTTAGGTATGCTTGCTAGATATCATCCGTACGAAAGGTAATACACGACAGCAGCTACATGGGAATAACATCCAACAGTTTGATACCCATTGGCACATTCACAGAAATGTCTTCTAACGCCGACACTGTGGGGAATATAGTCGAGGAAACATCGGTAAACCTTCGTTTTGATATGACGTGAACAAACTTGTATTTTGAGTACATTGGACTGGTCCTTAGCGTACTGAAGATTAAGTATTCCGTCTTCATTTATGACTTCGAGGTACGAAATCGTTTGTTTATATTGATACAATCCGGTAAAAAACAGTTTTAAATCCGTCATTTCTGGGAAGTCCAGTACATCTTTGCTGGAAATATCTACAAAAGGCAGTTTTGCAATTTCTTTGAATGTGCCAGTGGGAATCGAACTGTTGGATGTTGTTCCCACGTAGCTGCTGTCGTGCATTATCTTTCGCAAGGACGATATCTATCAAGCATACCTAAACCGGCGGAAGTTCTTTCTCTATTGTTTCAGAAGGATAGCATGAGTGCAGTGATTGCAGATGACAGTGAGGAAGATTAACATCCATATCCATCACAGGTTAGTAATGCTACGATTTAGTGCTGCAAATTATTAACAACACATGACTGTTAAGACCAAGCTCTTATCCCCGCCGACGGTAATATCGATAGTACCGCTGACTTTAGTTTTTACCCTTAATGATATTTAACATTCCGGCCATGAACTGATTTTTGCGGCGCAAGAGAGTTAAACTCTATTGATCACCTAATTAACTGTCAGCGTTGCAGCGTTATATTGGTTTCTCTTACAACGTTCACCATTTCCATAATCACTAATCACTAGTATGTATACACTACTCAAGTATCCATATTTACTTTGCATTTTGGCCTTCTTTACGTGCAAGGGGTTAATTGTTGACAAAATATGCATACGACACTGCACACTTCGGCATTTTTTTTAAGTATGGCGTAATCTTCGCACAAGACTGGGAAAAAAACATAACATAAGTGAGTCCCCAGACATGCTACAGAAAAAAATTCAGGCTGGTACCCCAGGGATAAGTTACCCTAAAAAAAATTTGAAAATAATATATATGTTTTTTTTACTGTATCTGTTTTCGGAATTTGAGCATGATTTTTTATTTAGTACTTTCTCAGTAGGTCTTTAACATATATTTTTTACAAAACGATTGAATGCGCCGTTTCTTAGGAAAAAAATAGTTTTGCTAAAATCAACCCTCCCTTACTCACCCCAAACCGGTCCCTTTTTCGGGCTAATATTTTGTGAAATTGTTACCTTCCAAGATTGCTTCCTACTGCACAAATATAAGCGCCAGACGCTTGGGGGCAGTCACACCATGCTTACCCGGCTATGCCCTTTGCGCCCAAAAATTCTTTGTGTGTCAAAAGTTATATGCACTTTTTGACGCGCGGTGAAAAAAGAAGGGTAAAAGAAAATACATTTTTGAAAATTATAAAAATGCACTTTATTGAAAATTTAAAAAAATATCCCCTAAAAGTACATAAAATAACGTACAATCGAAAAAAGTGACGTGCATTACGTACAATGCCTCCTTGATAATTGACGAATCATTAAAAATATTACTTCGTCCGCCATCTTTGACCGCTCTATTTGACATACGGTGTCCGGGATTGGTACATTATATTTGACCATAAATGAGTTTTATTTTTGCCAACTTTGGTGAAATTACTCCTTCTTATGGAAAAGATATTCAATTTTGATTTTTTCGTTTATTTTTAGTGTTTTCTACTTTTTTTACAAGATGGCGGATTGACCAATACATATCGGACAGGTCTATATTTTTAAGAATTTTATTGCAAATAAGCCAGTATTTTTAAAATTCCCATTCGATTACTAGTACAAAATATATTAAGCAGATAAGTTGAAAATGCGTGAAAGCGCATCAAAAGGTGCATATAACTTTTGACGCACAAGGAATTTTTAGGCACAAATATTTTTTTCGTAATCAGGAGGTCATAATACATAAGAATCAACATTAAAATTTCAGGTGGAATGCTGTCACCGAAAAAAAATAAATTCAACTGCACTATTAGACAAAGAATCATACATTTACTTATTGGGAAAAACTTATTCAACCAATCTAGCTACGTAGACACTAAAGCGAAACACCCTAAACGCGTTACGCTACAATATATTTAGATTTTAGCACTCCTGGATGTGTCAACTTAAATACCCCGACTTAATTACCCACTAAAGTTAAATATACGATATCAATTAGGCAAAGCGGTGTATCTGTCGAACATAAAAATCATGGCTGTTTCAATTATCCCACTTACATCAATTCCTCTATATCAGTACACTTTATTATGTATCTCGTATGCATAGCAAACATCAAAACAATATTTGTGAATACATTGTACTTTGGCAAATTGCTCGTGTATCGTACCTGAGCTTTGTGGGAGGCAGCGGCGTCTTAGCGGGGTGGCTGCGAGCTGAAATAATACTTATTTGTGGGTGTACTATTCAACAGGTAAAACCTAATTACAGAAGAGGAAATACAATAGTGGTCCTTCGAGCTCATTAATTTTTATGTTTCACAGTTCAAGTCAATGTCATGTTTAGTCACGCAATCAATAGTGTTTAACAGTTATTTATGTACCAAGGGTCGTATAAGTGCAGTTTGCAATCCGAAGCTCGTAGGGCCGAGGTTTACAAGTATTCGAGACCTAAAAATCCACGGTGCATATTATATTTTTCGTCATACCGATGAATCATTAAACTAGAAAAAAAAACTTGAGAGAAACTAGTGGAAAACTATGATTATTTGAGTAAGATTTCACATTTCCTAAGCAAATAGTAAAGGTAGCGATGCTTGGAATATGCATGGCAACCGCCGATAAAATAAATTTAGGATGTATCACTGATGTATCAAAGGACCTTGAAAGTATTCTTAATGCATAGTAAACGGAATTTAGCTGTTGACTTCAATTTTGTATATGGTCTTTCCACTTTAAGTTCGAATCCAAAGTTATTCCAAGGAGTTTTACGCTATCTTTGAGAGGTATTTGTAAATGCCCTAGTAATAAATCGGAAGGAAAGTTCAAATTCGATTTGTCAGTTCTATAAAACATACCATTGAATTTGGATTCGTTGGGTATCAGTTGATTGATACAAAACCAATCTCTCAAATTTTGCCAAATATCCCCATCAAACTGTTCTATGTCAGAGATATTCTTACCTCTAATGAGGATATTGGTGTCATCGGCGTAATTCACGAGTCTGAAGTTGTTGTTGTGTGGGCATGCGTTGGATAGATCATTTACATAAACGACAAACAGAATGGGCTCAAGCACACTACCTTGTGGCACTTCTGTGTTATTAGTAACAGAATCAGAAACGTATTTTTGCCCATGAATCACAACTGATGTTTGTTGAGTACGGTTTTTTAAGTAGGAAGAAAACCATTTGTGTACTGTGCGTCTGACACCAATTTTGTTCAACTTACCAAGTAAACATACATGGCTTAAAGTATCAAACGCCTTAGATAAGTCAAGGAATATTCCCAGGCAATTTCCCGACCATTCAAAGTGCTTATAATTTCATCAATAAAATTAAAAAGAGCGGTATCTGTGGCCTCATTCTTGATAAACCCGTGCTTTAAGCCTATTTCCTAGAAGAAAAAAAACAATTACAAGTCAATCATAATTAGCGAATATTTTGGATAGAAGTACAATGAGACAAGCAAGTTAAAAAGTTACTTGGCAACAATACTACCATTTGAGTTTCTGTAAGTCCGTTCCATTTTATCTAGCATATTTGGATCGCATAATTTATGGTTTTGATCTGAATTGATACATTGATGGATCTCAACAAATTAAGATTTAGTCGAGGCCTATAGAATCTGAGGTTACAAGATTCCATAATTATTATTTTACTGATATAGATTTGGATAGTCTTGACAATACAATTATTTCTCAGTTTACTATTGTCAGCATTAAACGATTAAATAAAATACAATTTGAAATAGAATTTGCAATCGAATACGAAGAACCAGATGAACAAAGCAATCGAAAGTTTGTACTATGATTTAATTTCAGATATTCAGACAGTAATAACTAAAGGTGACAGTAATAATAACAATCATCGAGATAAAAAAGAAATACATTTCATATTCCAACTATTGGTTCAATCCGAAACTTAGATCATCAGTATATAGAAATAATGATTATTTTCATTGTGCTGGTTATATTTCAGTAAAATAGAATTAAATTTGGACCAAACCCGCAACAAATTTGTAACAAGTTAATTTCTTCGGGATTGCATTATATGGCTATCCAGGAGTCTCTGAATGAAAATCCCAAAAAATCCGCCGTGCAGAAATGAAGAAAAAATGCACCGCCATGTTGAAATTAGGCACTTTTTTCCTTTAATCGGTAATAGCTCACACGGATGACCTTATGAAAAAAAGTAAAGAGGCAAAATTTTGAGAGAAAGAGTTTAAGCTTCAGTATGGCATAAATCAGTTAAATATTAACAAAGGTATGGTTGTCAAAATGACAGATTCTTATGAAAAAGGGTATTTTTTTGTATTTCAACGCCATAAAAATGTAACAATACTAAACATGGTTAGAGATATCTCAAAGCGATTTTTTAGCATCAGCCTCAAATAAAGATCAGTTAATTAAACTTCTAACATCAGATTTTTCCCAAAACAATATCACAGTCAAATGTACGGATTCAGATGCCGATTATTTAATTGTAAAAATTGGTATTGATTGCTCAGCTGATATGTTTAACCCAGTTATAGACTTAATAACGTTACTCATTGAACATTGCAAAACAAAATATGTGTATATCATGAGACTCGGTGATGGAGGTAAATCTGATAAAATAACGAATATCTGTAAGTTACGTTCAGAACAAAGTGAAAATGTGGTAAAAAATATTCTATTTACACATGCCATCTCCGGATGCGATACCACATCTGCATTTTATAAAAAGGGCAAGAAACAATATTTTCAGTTTTAGAAAATAATATTGAACTAAGAACAGCCTATTAATTTTCAATAGTAAATTTGCTGAAGCAAATCAGCTTGCAGTAACTGGGGAAGAATTTATTTTAAGATGGTATGGCAGTAAAAAAACTAATAGTTTAAATGATTACAGGTATAATCAGATTTCTGCTAGGCAAAATATTTTCCAACACTTCGATCTAGCAGTTCTTCCGCCAACATCCGATGCCACTAAAAATCATATTTATAGAGTGTATTGACAAATTCAAGTCTGGTTAGGCAACAATCTTAATCCAGAGAACTGGATATTGAAATACAAAAAGTAATCTTTTTTATATAAATCTGTCATTTTCGCAACCGTAAGTTTGCTAATATTTAATCGATTGCAGAAATCTTTATACCACATTAAAACTTAGCTCTTTCTCTAAATATTTTGCCTCTTTACTTTTTTCTTAAAGTGTCATCCGTGTGGGCTATTACCGATTAAAGAAAAAAAGTGCCTAATTTCAACATGGCGGCGCATTTTTCTTCATTTCTGCACATTGGATTTTTTGGGATTTTCAATCAGAGAGTCCTGAATAGCCATAGAATACAATCCCTAAGAAATCAGCTTGTTATAAATTTGTTCCGGGTCAACTATTGATTTTACTGTATTATTACTATAATCTCGTCTGTTAATTTTTGTAACTATTTTATGACACACCTACGATGGGGTAAGAGAACGGGACGAAAACTTATTGGTGGGTCTTCACCCCTGACCCCGTCGGGATCATTTGGATCTCTTAGTTTGAAACAAAATTCTAGGGCGAGAAAATGGACGGATTTTGGGGTCACTCTTTATTCGGAAAAACAGATTTAAAGAAACCCTCCAAAACTGTTCGATCTTTCGGACCGAACTTAATTCCTAATTTGTACTAATTTCATATGGGCGACGGTTCATCCGTAGTCTAAGCAGGATTTTTATAAACTTAGATATGACAGTTGTTCAACCATCGAGAAATAAATTGCTGCTACTTTTAGGCAATTAATTGATTACTTGATTCAATGAATAATGTATAGTTTTGAAAAGTCCCCATATAAAAAAATCTATGTGGTCGAAGTCTGGAGATCTAACAGGCCGAGCATGAGATTCTCTACGTCAGATCCGTTTGTTTGAATATTGATTAAATGCCTCCTAACTTCAATACCAAAATAAGAAAAACTCTGTCGTGATGGAAGTATTGCCCTCTGATATCAACTTCTTGCATTAAACAATACAAGCTATTTTCTAAGAAATCTAAACACACTTTCTGCTTCATTGGTTATTAGGTCACGATTTGCTGAACAGAGAGACACTAGGTAGATATGGCATGGTTGAATGCGTTCATTCATTATATTATTTTAGTATAAATATATCAGCATATTTAGTCGTACTTTAGTTTTAATCCTAGTTCAGAGCAGCCTTACACCGAAGTCTCCAGACTCTTCCAGGATTAATTTACCATAGTGACTTACCTATTGCCAAGTTGTCTAGATATGGTATTAAGGGTCCTGCTTTAGACTTTTTATCCAGCTAACAAAGAGCAATAAATAATTAATAAATGCCGGTGTACCATAAGGCTCCATACTGGGGCCATTGATTTACCTTGTCTTTGCCAACGATCTTACGTTATATATTCAAAGCAAATACAACGTTTATATTACTCGTTACGTGGATGATACTAACTTTTTAGTTGTTCAAAAAAGTCCCGACGCAGAAAAAAATATATCGAAATATCTATACAGGGACGTTATAATTTGGTCAAAGAAAAACCGGGTTACATTTAATAAAAAAAAAACAACTACTGTATCATTTAGGTACAACGTCCCAACAAGTAAAATTTAAATGTTATACAACTATTTTGTTTTATTGCAATTTTATAAATATAATAAAATAGCAATAAAACAAAATTGTTGTTGAAATGACAACTATAAAACAAATTTGTTTATTGGGATCGAGCAAAATGCTAACGATGAACTTTTAGTAACAGATCTGCTAGAATTTTGGGTGTCATGTTCGATCGAAATTTGACGTGGGCTCCTCACATAGATAGTTTGAGTGTGAAGCTCGGTAAAGGTCGTTACGGTATGCGCAACTTGAAAAAATCACTGCGGTATAGGTTCTTTATTGACATTTTATTACGCTAACATACTTCCGATCTACGGTATGGAATTATGCTGTGGGGATTGAGTACTACTATGTTCGTCGGGCATTTATTCTGGAAAGCGTGTCATTAGGATCATGGAGAGTTTACATCCCCGAGAATCGTGCAGAGAATCCTTTAAAGCCTTAAAGGTACTAACTCTGCCTAGTATATATATTTAATGAAATAGGTTCTGTTTTTAAAAACAAATCAACTTTTCTTAAAAACCAAACACTCCACAAACAAGATATAAAGATCAGCTAATTCCCCATAAGCATACAACAGCAGTTTATCAAAAAAGTGTGTTTTACAATGTAAAATTTATAATCATTTGCCCATTGATTTGAAAAATTGTAAAAGCCTATTTACTTTTAAAAAGAGGATAAAAAATTTACTGATTGAAAAGCGCTTGTATGGTGTTAATGAATTTTACTCAGTCTGACTATTTATATATTTATGTGTTTATTTATTTATTGTGTGTTTATATACTTTTGTAGTTTGTTATTATGTACGTGTTATCCCTTACACAATTTTACATGGATTTTATTCTGTCTTTTGAATTGTCTTATGTTTATGCATATTAGCCCAGATTTTTTACGCACTCCTGAGTTACTTGTATGATTCTTAATTAATTGTACTTGTGATTGGGAAATAAAGTTTATTATTATTGTTACAGTCATATGTTTATTTGTTTCCAAATTTGACATCAATAAGTTTTTATTAGACGCTTGAAATGATCAGTACTTGCATAAAAATCCTTTCCTTTCTAATCAAACTGTAGTATCATTAATTTCAGCGTTTTAAAATTTCTCTGAGAGTTGTGTAAACAGTTATTTCATAGTGAGATATGATCGCACTCCACCACTGATTCTTATGAGCTTTTAATATGAAAAGCGGCTTGTTATCACGAAATCAAAGTACGGAGGCTTTTAAAAAATTAGGTAGGGAGAGCAAACACATATTTGCACAAAACTGGCCCCGGATGCGTTTCTAATTCACTTTTGTATCACTATCGCCCCATTTTTCTAGCTACGATCGCAAAATAGTGAGTTAGAGTTCTTATAATGTGTACTATACGTCGGTGCTTGGCGTTTTTTCTCGCTGTGGCCCTGATAGCAGTTTGGGAGATGAACACAACCGAGGCTAGAAGTGAGTACTATTTTTATTATTATTTTTGGCTTTTTCTGTAAGAGAAATCCAGACTGGATTGTCTGGAAAAGCAGTACAGGATGGACCAAATTAGATGAGATTTGGGTTTATCTCTAAAATTATGGCAGATAGACAAAACCAATATAGGCTCGATTTTCGAGAAACAAACAATGGTAAATTATTTCATTATTCGATCACAAAATAAATTAGCTATCCAACAATATATCATATGTCATATTCATCTCTAGAAAAAGTGATTAATTTTAGAAAAATTTAATATATTTTTGAGGAGGCCACGAAAAACTATTAACAACAAGAACACTTCTTGATTGATTGATTGATTTACCAGCGTGCGGTAGGCATTGCTGCCACTCCCAGAGTTATACAGCTGGGCCTGCTACGTCCACGCTGGGTTGGACTAAGGTCATGCTTGTTGCCAGTAGCGAGTGCCACATGGCGCATGGTAAAGGAATATGGGATGGGAGGTGTAGGTATTTGTGAGATGCGTTACCGCATTATGTCGTGAGGGAGCGTTTAAGCTCCCTTTTTGTGTTTTTGGTTCTGGGTATCTGCCTCTTCTGAATCTTCGTGTGAAATATGTGTTGGGTCTTGATATAGAATGTTTATTACTGTTTATGCTCCTCTTTG
The DNA here is from genome assembly GCA_936432065.2 of Rutpela maculata. NCBI lineage: Eukaryota > Metazoa > Arthropoda > Insecta > Coleoptera > Cerambycidae > Rutpela > Rutpela maculata. The sequence goes on along the minus strand of OW386293.2, from coordinate 141,028,785 downwards.
TGTGTTTCTGCTTCTTCGAATCTTCTTTTTCTGAGTCTTATGATACCTCGATTTCCGATGCTAGGTTGGATTTGGGTCATGCTTGTTGCCAGCAGCGAGAGCCATATGACGCATGGTTTTTTTTTTTCATTTTTCCCTTCGCTTTTCTTTCCCAGTTTGTTTATGATTCTCTCGATTGTTGTTTTCCACCTCTAACATGGTCTCCCTATTATTAGTTTGCTCTATTCAGTCTTAGCGTTTTCTTCAGTAGGTTTTCTGCTGTCCTTTTTGCTTCAACCTTCTTGATCCTTTCCCTTATCTCTTTGCTTACCAGGATATGGTCTATTTGTGTGATTGAGCTTCCATTACTCTAGGTGTCAATGCGCGTTTGACTTTTGCTCCATGTATTTATTATTGTTAAGTCAAATATGTGTGCTAGGTTTTTCAGCGCGTTTCCATTTTCGTTAGGCCATATGTGGAGTACATGTGCATTGAAATCTCCAGGTATACGATTTCACTGCACTATGTATATATGTATATAAACTATGATTTACTGCGTTAGAGGGAAGCACTGTGCAAAGTTTTGGTTTGTGTACCTAATTAAACACTAACTAATTAATATTTCTTATCAAGCTGACAATATTCCGAGGTATAAATTATTTTACAAACACTTTCACTTATACAAACTTAAATATAATTTCTATACGTTGTTACTTTGTATTTAACTTTTACAAGCTTTTATGGGTATCCATGGTGACAGAACACTATAAGTCATCTCCCTGCCTCCCAAGATATGATCTATTTATTGAGTTGAGTTTCCGCTGCTCTAGGTATCAAGATTGCTCTTTTCTGTGTGTATTTTCTTGGAAACCATTTTCCTGAGAGAAACCTGTATCACGCATATCTACATTGAGGTACCATAAGGATTCAGTTTGGACGCTACACACCGACAGTTCCCCATTGATTATTTCTGGTCGAATCCAAATTAAACTCGTTTGAATATTTTTAGCAATTATGAGAACCTCACCTGAAAGATAGGTATACTTTAAGAGTATTGCGCCACTGATCATTACGTGTTCAATTTTGATTAAATTTGTTTGAATATTTTTAGTAATTATGAAAAACACACTTGAAGGTTCACACAGGAAATCTGTATAATCACACTTTAATAGCGATGCATTACTGATTTTCGGGTTATTATTATCACCATTTTTATCATGCGTAATTCTCTTGATTGGCTGAAAGAAATTCGGTTTTGGCTATTAATTATTATTTGTATTATTGACCTAATAGTATGCCTCTGATTTACTCAATACTATTTAAAATATTAGATTTTGTTAATAAATTAGGTTAATAGAGATTAAGTTGATAAAGTTATTAAAGTAATTAAATTTAATAAAATAAAATAAATTAGTTTATAGCTTAGCTTTCTGTGGTTTCTGGCGTGGTGATTGTTGGTTTTTATTCCCCCTTCTTTTTGAGCTTAGTACACTTAAAAAAGTTTCCACTGCACACACAAATGTATTATTTATTTATTTACACTTTTACGTTTAATATGTCTGTCTTGTTTTGCTTTATAAACACGTGTTGTTCACTTTTGACACTGACTATTTATTGCTTTCTTTACGCAATAAAGCACTTGAAAAGGTCTTTTAGGTACCTATATTGATATCTATTTGGGTCGACCGTCAACTAAGGCACAGCTTTACAGTTTATTTTTTGGTACTATTTAAAAAACACTAATAATAATTTTCAATTTATTAATTGTATATGAACTTTTTTTCTTCCTATTATGACATGTCGCGTTAAGCAAAATTTCTTGGCTCACCGGTGGCTTAAATTTGATTAAGTTTACCGTGGTTTTAACTGACTTTTAGCACTTATTTCGGGAGCGTCTTGCGATGCGTCGAAACACTTCTTATAATATAAAATAATTTTGAGGAAAACAGGAAAACTAAACCACAATAAATGTTCGAATTGTCTTCCATTGACATCTATGCATATTTCATGTTTATCGCATTTCTAATATTTATTGAGAAGGCCATGGTAAAAAAAAGAAAATCGAAATAACCGTAAATGTCTAAAACTAATTTGTGAGTTAATTGTGAGTGAGCATTGTTAAAAATGGTTCAATTTAGTAATGGTGAAAAATATTATATGATTAAGTGTTTTATAGAATGCGGAGAAGATTAAAATTTAGCTTCCGAGCTTTATTTTAATAGGTAAGTTATAGACAGCAAAACTTGGTGCCAAAAGTGCCGTCAAAACAATGTTTTTAGATATCTAAAAAAGATACAGCCAGACATAAAAATATTCAAAAGGCTACAACAAAATTTAAAAGAGTTTGAACCGTTTGTAAAACTTCGAACAAAAATATATAATAAAGCAGGTAGTGAAGCTGTAGAAAATATTGTTTTAGAAACTGTAAAAGTCCTAATATATCGTCTCACGCAATACAGGAAAATTTAGGAATCCTAAAGACAATTGCATTGCGTTGCTTAAAAAAAATAATAAATTCAAACCCTACAAAATTAGGATTAGTCATCATCTATACCAAAACGACTTTCAAAGGGGTCTAGATTTTTGCCAGTGGTTTTTGCGTCAGTGCAATGAAGTGCCAGGATTTGAAGGAACAATTATATGGACAGACGACGCTCATATAAGCATTACCGGAATTTTTAATTGGGCTCATGAAAATCTACACGTAACCGCTACAGTTAATCGTCATTTGGATTTGGTGTGTGGTGTAGCTTTATTGGATACCAAATAATAATTTTTTTTCACGGTAATTTGAATACCGAAAATTTTATTAACATTCCACGACAAGAAATAGAGCCCTTTGTAGACAACATGCCTGTAATACAATTTCAAAAATTAATTTACCAACACGATGGCCCCCAGGTCATACGTCAAATGAAACACGAAATTATTTAAATGCTCAATCTGGGGAGGATTGGATAGGTATATATATATCACTCAGGACTAGTTTATCACTGTCTAGTTAGATAAGTTAACTAAATTGATAACTATCAATTAATTTAGCTAACTGGACATTAATAAACAACACAGTAGTTTAGATATTATTTAATTTTTAGGAAATAATGGTCCCATTTTGTGGCCAACTAGATCTCCCGATAAAACCCCTGCCGACTTTTGGCTTTGGGGTTACTTAAAGAAATATTATATACAGTGTGTTTCACTTCTCATGAAGACACCCCTGTATTTTTTTTATTTGTGGCCGAATTCATTTTAAATTTTTATCAGTCATACAACTCCATAAGACGACTTTATTCAACACACAAATGCCGCCTAGGTCTAAAACGCCGGCCTACTGCGATAAAAAGAATATCGCTATTTTCGAGAAATCATAGTAGGCTTAGAGATAGACAAAAATTTTGTTAATAAAAGTTGTTCGGAATCACTTGATATGCCCCCCTGTAAAATTTTGTGAAAATCGGAATATTAAAAAAAAAAAAAATTTGTTTCACTTCTCGTGAAGACACCCCTGTATCTTTTTTATTTATGGCCGAATTCATTTCAAATTTTCATCAGCCATACAACTCCATAGGGCGATTTTATCTAACACCTAAAGAGAACTTTTTCCAACAAATGAAAGTTGTGAACAAAAATCGGCATTTAATAAAACGGTAAAAGGGACACTTTTTATTATTACACTATTACACATCAACTTATATATAATATTGTTTTCTTTTTTTCAATGGTTTTATAATACTTGGAAATCTGTATGTATGTATGTATTATGTATGAATAAATCAAATTTACTCACCTCCCGTTATCCAATCGAGCTGAAATTTTGCATACACGTGTAATTAAATAATAAATAATTTCAATAATAATTGTGTATGACTTTCATTTGCTGTAAAAAGTTCTCTTTGTGTTAGATAGAATCGTCTCATGGAGTTCTATAACTGATGAAAATTTGAATTTGAAAAATGAATTCGGCTACAAATAAAAAAGATACAAGGGTGTCTTCACGAGAAGTGAAAGAAAACATTTTTTTTTAAATATTCCGATTTTCACAAAATTTTACAGGGGGGCATATCTAGTGATTCTGAACAACTTTCAGTAACGAAATTTTCTCTCTAAGCCCACTATGATTTCTCGAAAATAGCGATTTTCTTTTTATCGCAGTAGGCCGGCGTTTTAGATCTAGGTGGCATTTATGTGTTGAGTAAAGTGATCTTATGGAGTTGTATAAAAATTTGAAATGATGGCTGACAAAAATTTGAAATGAATTCGGTCACAAATAAAAAAGATCTATCTCTAGGCCTACTATGATTTCTCGAAAATTGCTATTTTCTTTTTATCGCAGTAGACCGGCGTTTTAGATCTAGGCGGCATTTGTGTGTTGAATAAAGTCGTATTATGCAGTTGTATGGCTGATAAAAATTTGAAATATATTTAGTCACAAATAAAAAAGATACAGGGGTGTCTTCACGAGAAGTGAAACAAAAAATTTTTTTTTTAAATATTCCGATTTTCACAAAATTTTACAGGGGGGCATATCAAGTGATTCCGAACTACTTTCATTAACAAAATTTTTGTCTATCTCTAGGCCTACTATGATTTCTCGAAAATTGCTATTTTCTTTTTATCGCGGTAGGCCGGCGTTTTAGATCTAGGCGGCATTTGTGTGTTGAATAAAGTCGTCTTATGCAGTTGTATGGCTGATAAAAATTTGAAATGAATTCGGCCACAAATAAAAAAGATAAGGGTGTCTTCGGGGCGAAAATCGGGAAAATTTAGGTCGGGCGAAAATTATTCCAGGGCGGGCTACGCCTAGCTACAGGCCTGCAAATGCTGTAAGGAGAAGGTGTCAAAAATGCATAGATGTCAATAGAAGACAATTCGAACATTTATTGTAGTTTAGTTTTTCCCAATTTTTGGCAAAATTATTTACGAGTACCATAGACTTTAAAACAAAAATTTTAATTCATCTATAGCTTCTTGCTAACAAAGTAGGACACAAATTACTATCAGAATAAGATGGCTTGGAAATAGCTAAGCATTCACACAATTCTAATGTTACCTTTGAACTCAACATCTCGGTGTGAAAGAAACTGCCTAAAGATATTTGACGTAATTCATTGTATAGCCTATTATTAAAGGTTAACGTAGTTCGAGTTATATTTGATATCACGCAATACTGAATCATTAAAAGACTGTAAGATATTTAATATGGCTTGAAAGCTGCAAGATAACAACGATTTTTTCATGTAAGTATGTAGGGCAAAAATATAAATATGTGGGACACTATTCACTCGTTGTTTTAAGTATATATATCTTGAAAAGACACGTATACATTTTATTTGCATATATTCTTATTACAGAAATACGTTTTATAAAGAGATTTCAATGTTATTCACAGGACTTAATACGGAAATTGAAATGAATTCACAAGTTAATAGAAATATACATTATACAGGTATAGATTCATTTAATTGTAAAGGAAGTATAAAATCGAGTGTGTTTTATACATATATAATCCAGTCAATGAGTGCTCAAAAGAGAGGTGTAGAGAACATGGAATATGCGAGACTATTTGACTTCACGACTTAGTAGTTAGCAGGTAAACATACTAAAAGTCCCCACCCCTGGGAGGTGAGCTTACGGTGGGAGTAGGAGGGGAAGGTCCCATTTTTGGGTTTTTCGATGATATCTCGGAAACGGTGGACTCTAGAAAAAATATATTCTAAATAAAAATGAAAGCTAATTAAATTCCTTATAAAATTGTTTCTATACAAATTTGCCAAATTTCCAACGGTTTTCGAGATGTACGTTATTGAAAATCGATACTTTTCGAAAAAATCATTTCTACCTAACTCTTTTTGTCAAACATTTGCTTCTAGTGCCTCCTACGATCGTTTCTCAGAAAAATCGGCAGAAACGAAGTTGTAGAGCATTAAATTTTCTTCAATTTGATATACACTTAAAAATATTTTTTTCGAAAATTATCGATTTTCAATAACGTATATCTCAAAAACCGTTGGAAATTCGATAAATATGTATGGAAACAATTTTATAGGAAATTTAATTAGCTTTCATTTTTATTTAGAAAATATTTTTCTAGAGTCCACCGTTTTCGAGATATAATCGAAAAATACAAAAATGGTATCTTCCCCCCTCCCTCCCACCGTAAGCTCACCTCCCAGGGGCGGGGACTTTTAGTATGTTTACCTACTAACTACTTCTAACAAAGTTCTGAAGTCAAAAAGTCTCGCATATTCCATGCATTCTACAATATATTCATTGACTGATAATAGTAAAGACTATACTACTGTGGTTTTTATTCTTTAAATAGGCTTAGAATGTCATGAAACTTCTGAGATTTTAAGTTTGAGCGAAAAAATATATTTCTGTCTGTAACTTGTTTGTGCGCACGATTACACTGGATTTAAATATTTTTTTTCACATCTTTTACCATTTTGGTAGCGTCTTCATTTTATTATGGATTTTGCCTTCTATGTGCATATAGATTGGCACCCATATTGGAGATGCCATTTTGAATTTTGCAATGTTTTTAATTTTCCGGGGTCAAGAAGGTATTATCTACCTATGTGCCTTTTAGGTTCATTGCTCATCGAAAAGTATCCAAACAATTCCCCGGACAAATAAATATAGTTCGTTAAATATGTATGAACGAAAAAACAAACGTTATTACATTGCAGAGGCTTTATATATACATATATAGATTAAATGATTTTATTATGAAACAAAATTAATTATTAAAATATCGATTTGGTTTTCGGAAAGGCTTGTCAACAAAACATGCCCTTTTATCGTTTTAGAATTACATTTAAAACAATTTGATAAACAGACAAAGTCGGCTTGTTTATTTACTTAATTTAACACGTGCCTTTGACACAGTTAACTACGTGTTACTAGTGGATAAATTTGAAAATTATAGTTAACTGCACACTTGTTAGGCGTGTAAAAAATGTCGGTGTCTTTGACGGTGCGATGCTGCGTGTTTGATGGTCAAAGGCACCGACATTTTTTGAGTGCTTCGTAGACCTGAAGACAACTATACACAATGTCTTTTATAAAAGATATTTGTCAAAGAACTTGTATACTCTAAGGCGGACCTAATGAAGAACTAATAAGTGAAATAACTGTGACTCAAATATTCGTTTTATTCAGTTGATGAGTGCATACATCATAAACTCTTATGCAGTAAGTTAAAATACTATGTTGTTCTTTTGTTTTTATAAAACTGATTAGTTCAAATCTCGAGAAACGATCTCAGACTCTCAGTACATATAAATAACAAAATTTCTTCCGAAAAGAGTGTTATATCTAGTGTACCTCAGGGTCACTCTTATTTTTAGTTTATGCCAGTGACTTATTGAGATCGATTAAATATTGTAAAGTTCAGGAATTTGCAGACGATACACAGGTCCAATATAATTTTTACTTCCACATCCAGTGGAAGTATAGTAACGATAAAAACATTTTTAAAAACTTTTATTGTTCAAATAGGCTTAGAATGGCATGAAACGTCGAGATTTTAAGTTTGAGCGAAAAAAATTTTCTATCTGTCTGTCTGACGGTCTGTCTGTCGGTCTGTAACTTTTTTGTGCGTACGTTTACTCTGGAACCGTTTGAGATATTGACTTGAAATTTGTTACACATATGTACTTTAACGAAATCTAGAACTAGATTATATTTTCATCTTGTTCCATCGAAGGGTTGGTAAATTGGGGTAAATAGGTAAATCAAGCAGGTAAGAGTCCATAAAATTGGTATTTAGTATATACAAGAGAAACTAAGGTCTCAAAAAAACTTTTGGTATTAGCCACCCCCATTACCACCCTCACCCCATTATTAAAGGGGATGAAAAAAAATTGTGATTTAGTGTGTGTACAAAAAGCAGAAACCTCAAAATATTTTTTTACTTCATCCACCCTCACTACCAACCCTCATCACCACCCCCACTCCACTACCGACGTGGGGCATCGTTTCATAGGTTTTTGGGAAAGAGGATTTCACATATTATATTATTAAAGTTCCATAAACAATTATTTCCACATACAAAATTTTTTCGTTGTGAGTGACTTGGATAGAAAATCTGGATGTGGAAGTAGCGATTCCTTGGGCAGCGGTTTTTTTAGTGTTGATAGTATCAGGGACGCTGAGGAGTCTATTAAATAGAGATCTTCATGAAATTAGCACCTTATCTAAATCACATAGTTTAAAATTACAAGGTGATATTCTTTGGAAATAAAAAATAGATAGTTAGTAAAAATAGCCCTAGTAGCACAAAATATTGAACCAACGTACAATCCATGTAGGACCAATATATGAATATTGGTCCCATATGGATTTTACGTTGGTCCAATATTTGTGCTACTAGGGATAAACATAAAAGTTGATAACGAGATCCTACAGTCTAAATATTCGCAAATAAATCTAGGTATCATATTTGCTAGTGATCACGTTAATAGCATCTTAAAGAAATCTTACAGTATTCTTAAATCATTATACTCTTCTAGAACTTGTTTAAATATCACCGTAAAGAAAAAATTGTCAGATTCCTTAATATTTTCACGTTTTAATTGTGGAGATTGTGTATATGGCCCACTTCTTGACTTATTCGATCAAAATAGGATCCAAAAGGTGCAAAACGCCTTTTACAGATTTGTGTTTGGATTGAGAAAATATGATCATATTTCCCATAAAATAGCCGAGGCGTAAATGCAATAACCATTTTTTTTACAATATCATTAGGGAGAAAACGCTTCCGTCACTTTCAAAAATTACTGCGACGCGACGTGCCGATTCACATTATCTAAACTTGAGAGACCTAAAGAGCGACCGCAAAATTCGCCTGTTTTTGCATAGTAGATAGCGGGCTAAGGGAAAGAGCAAAATAAATCCTATAGGACTTTGAGAAATTGTAAGGTGATTTTTTTTCCTTTTTTGAAAAAATGCAAAAATCACCTTATTCAAGGGTAGAAAATATTTAAAAAATGCAGTATATAATGAATATTTAAAAAAATAAAACAACTGCTATTACTGTTTTCAAATCACAGACGTCTAAAAGTGAGTTTATTGCAGTTTCCACAAACGTTACACATACGGGTATTTGAATGATCTACGCGGCCAAAAATATTTCTTGGTCTTTATCTGTTCTAAACAATATTACTGAATAAAACAAAGCTCTTAGTGTTTGGTTCAGGCGTATTTAATGTAAAAAAGTAACAAAAAAAATGCTAATATTCGTCAGACAAAATATTTTCATATTCACGTTGGAACAAGTGTTTTCGGGTCACACATCTTACTCCCGATGGACCTTGTGAACCTAAAACAAAAATACATTCTTTTAAAATGCATAAGACTTTATATACAATTTTTGTTTAATGAATCTACCCTAATAAAAAAGTACCCTAATAGCACTTATCCGCGCTTTTCCGCGGCTAATTTTTTTATTAGTCACTGCTAAAGACTTCAAACTTTCGACTGTATTAAAGAGTACAGCTGGATCTAACTTGGAAGTATAACAAATACTAAAACCTAACCTTAAAATTATAAAAATAATCGAAATTATGTTATAGTCAGTGCATTTTTACCTGCCATATCAAAACCCATCACTATCACTTCCGAGATAAAAGTAGAATTAAAAATATTCACTGTTAAAATTTATGAATTCACACAAACGCCGAAAACAGACACATACACCAACCAAGACGATCGCAATCAGACTTACCCTGTATAGGTGGAGTGCATGGCAGAGAAGTGGAAGAGGTCGGGTATTATTCTTGGACTAGTCTCCTATCCCAACTAGCCGTTTGCTTTTTACGCTATTCCATTTTGAAAAATTGACTTATGACCGCGTAAATCGTTTAAATACCCCTATGTGCGTTGGTAAAAATTGCTTTTTTTCGACTGATGATGGCGACCTTATAATTTGGACGTTAGGGAGGTCATTCCACGCAAAATTTAATGCTCTTCAACTTTGAATACAGTAATATTTTCCGTACGACGCGTCGTTTGCAAGATATGAGCGGAAAACCGGAAAACTCCGAAAATTTCGAGGTTTTTTTTGCGTTTTTTGACCTGAGCCGGTACCAGACCTGTAGCTAGAAAATGCTTTAAGGGAGGGCAAACAATTTTTCAGAGGGGACCCTTGGGCCAAAAATTAGTTTTTTCCATTTAAAAATAGCTACCTCATTATTTTCTGCGGTCGCCGTAGGTCGGGCGAAAATTATTCCAGAACGGGCTACGCCCGTCCTGACCCACCCCTAGCTACAGGCCCGGCCGGTACTGCTACGAGTCAGCAAACTTCAGATTCGTATTCAGCAACCCAAAAAACATATAATTCCTTTGAGAAACCTTCTACCGGACTCATGTTACGAGACAGGAACTTTTGAACACCATTTGATCAAGCTACAAACGTAAACAGGAAAGTTAGGTTAGGAGATGACAAAACTAAAACGCAAATTAGTCTCAAAGCCAACCGCCGTCCAGTCTGAGGGACCTCACGCGAGACTAGTTTTCTCGATGTGACGTCACAGTGCTTTTCGATAGGATCTCAACTTTAATTAATTATTGCAAAGTAAGTACTGCGATTTAAGAGCTGATATTCGGTGTGGCGTGTTTTTATACATAAACACACACTTTATTCAAATTTAAAAAAAAAAATGGGCAAGTTCGCTATTCGATTTTGCGTTATTTTAACATATTTAAGCTTACTAATTAAGGAAAATATTAATTGTTGTATTTGTTTTCTAGTGTACCTACAACTTTTCTCAAAATATGTTTCTTTAGTATCTGATTAAGTGATCTCAATTTGAGCTTTATTTCCATTCGCTGAATTGTATTTATTCGCACCCTTACACTCCTAACTCGACTAATTAATATCTTCGAGCTTACGTTTCCTTCACGTTTGGCACTTCAATATTTTTATGCCTTATTTGTTGCGTAGAGAGAAACAATCAACTGAGAAGCTTTTGGGATCGTTTAAAGTATGAGAAAAGCTTTCAACCTCCTACTCTCTTGTATTTCGATATGTGCTACTCTAAAATATCAAAGCAAATGCCACATCTCCAAAAATACTAAATACATGAATTATGTCTAGTTTATAAAGTGACATTTTTCTAAGCGAGGACGAAGTGTAAAGTCTACGAACTCACAAAATGCTCCTTACACGTAAGTTGCATGTACAGGGTGTCCCACCGGAAGAGCTCGTAATGACAGATTTTTTACAAAATTCTGAGACAAAAATCTTAATAGCACGAGAGCTCACCTACAAAAATGGAACACATAAGCTGCAAAGTCAAAAATTGGTGGGGATGCTTTTTGTTTTGAAAAAATTTTTTTTGCCAATTTTTTTTGCGAGAAAAATCTGAAAAAATACATGTATATTCTGCATAAAAAAAGAAACAACTTTTCTCTTTTATAATTTTCTCTAGAAGGCATACTTTCGCCGTAAAAAAATATTGGCCTCGGAGTAAAAAATTGCAAAGAACAAAAAACTGATATTTTTGGCGTAGAATCGATATCCACTATATAGAAGTTATCCCATAAAAACCTCATTAAACCCTATTAAAAGTAAAACCCTATAGTGCCATTATGTAGAGCCCATAAAACTGAAAAACTTTTGTCTCAAACTTTTTTTGATTGGACGTCATAGGAAAGCGTCACATTCAAAAATTATTTGAGCCATATAACAAAAATGGCTGCTCCTGCGCCGCACAGTGGGAAATTTTTCAATTTCTTTAGACAAAAATCCGTCTACAATGCAATTATTAATGGATTTGAAATTTAAAAAAAAAAAAAATAATTGTTTGAGCACTGCCCAAATTTTAAAGACGTTCAACATAACCTCAAAAAATCCTATAAATATATGAAATTCGTGTATTTTAAAAGTCTTACTTAGAAAATATCCTTTACTACATGTTTTTTGGGTCGCTGATTAAGAAAAATAGGGTCCCGTTAACCAGAAATTGATATAACACCCTTAAAATACCGAAAAACACCCCCAATAGGGATTTTTTCGAAATATTCTTATTAAAAATGTAAATTAGTCTACTAAAGTGTATTCTTTATATGATAAATATAAAATAGTGATGCAACGGATAGTGTTTTGGCCGGATACCGAATACCGGATATCCGGCGTACTTCTTGTACCGGATACCGGATATCCGGCCAACTATCCGGCTTACATTGAAAGTTGGATTGAAAACACGTTTTGACAACATCGACGACAAAAAATACTTACTAGCAACTCTTCTAGACCTCACAATTTTTTGATAAGAATCATGCTAAAATATCCCGTCAAATTATTCTGCTGGAGGATTAAAAATAGTTGTGATGATTCATATTCAAGCAGTGATAGTGAAAGTGGTACTTCTCCTTCCAGTAAACAAAGTAAGAGAAACCCGGTTAATGTTATTGATATTTAAAACACTTTCTGGGACTGTTTTGAGAAAGTGGCGAAAAAAATAGTTGTTTCGGAGAAAAGTTCAATGGCCAGGGAAATTGATTATTATTTGAAATGAGCACGGATTCATAGAATTAGTGACGCTTACGCATGGTGGTGTACTAACTCCAATCAGTATATACTTTCGTCAAAGTTTGTAAAAATATATCTTTCAGCTCCTTGAAGCAGTGTAAGTCTTGAAGCAGTCTTGAAGCAGTGTAAGCAGTCTTTTCAGAAGCTGGCAACATATACCAAAAGAAACGCAATCGTCTACTACCCCTCTAAACGCTGAAAAACTCGTCTTTATTCACCATAATTTACCATCGGTAAACTTTAAGTATTAATTTAGTAACTAATCTATAGATATTTCCAGTTTGTAGTAATAATTGTAAGTAAGGATGTGAAAAATAATGAAACTGTTTCATTATTTATACCATTTTTTATTTTTTAACTATCCGGTTTTGGTCGGATATCAGGTCACTATCCGGTGTTCAGCCGGATAGTAATAAAGTGGCCGGATAGGCCGGATACCTGATAGTAACCGGATATCCGTTGCATCTCTAATATAAAACCTTAGTTATTCAAAAAATAATTCAGTAAACATTTACCCTAAGGGTTAATCAGACAAAAAATACAAACAATATAGTTACAATGGTTATTTTTTAGTTTTTGCTTCAAAATAGGGTAAGAGAGTACATTGTGACTATGAGAGTGTATCTCAACGCCCTTTAAGGGTGAAAACCACCCTTAAATGGCTGTAGAATTTGAAAATAGGTTTCGAAATTTTTTGAAATTTTAGAATCACGTCTTCTTCGATATTTTCACTAAAATCAGTCTCCGAACCTTGTTTGATAAATAAAAATTATTTTAAAGGTTAAATTAATCATTTCTCATATACTTTGATAATGTGAATAAACAACAATTCAACGTGAGTAGAAACAAATTCTAAGTTCTTCAACGTTTTTAAGAAGCTCGTAAGTTAGAAATCGCATTTTTTCCATTTGCAAGGAAAACAAATATTTAAAATGAAATGAAAATTTTTGAGGCTATGTTGAACGTTTTTCAAATTTGGGCAGTGCTCAAACATCGGGTGATACCTAACAATTATTTAAAAAAAAAAATTCAAATCCATTAATAATTGCATTGTAGACGGATTTTTGTTTAAAAAAATTGAAAAATTTCCCACTGTGCGCCGCTGCAACCCAAATTGCCATGACCGGCTACACACGTTCAGAGAATGACTTGATAAGCATCCCCACCGATTTTTGACTCTCCAGCTTATGTGTTCCATTTTTGTAGGTGGGCTCTCGTGCAATTATGTCGAGTCTCCAACCGTTTTCGAGCTAGACTTTATTGAATTTTCGCAAAAAAGTTCTCTGAGAGGCTAACGATTTATTTTTGTAGATAGGCGCTCTAAACAGAATGAATTGAGACGAAATAATATTTTTGACATAACTAAAAGAGTTTTAATTAGTAGGTTAAATGTTCAAAATGCCCCCTTTCCATTTACAAACAAAAACGTACTCGTCTGCTTAAATCCTGCACAGCTCTTTGCACCATTTCCGGTATGACCGTCGCTAATGCTTCGGTTATTTTGTCTCTAGGTCGTCTAGGGTATGAATAACCTCCCTACTGTAAACATATTGTTTTAAATGACTCCAAAGAAAATAGTTCAATGGATTTAAGTCAGGCGATCAAGCAGGCCAGTTTATAGGGCCATCACGTCCTATCCACTTATTTGCATACGTTCTGTTTAACATTCCTCGTACGTGCAGGTGCAATGCATATGGTGAAGCACCATCGAGTTGAAACCACATGTTACGACGTTGTAATATTGGCACATCTTTCAACAATTCCGGCTAAAAATATCCCGTAGTTTTGTCCGTTCAAGCGAGCAGGAAATTCAAAGGGTCCAATCTGTAGAAACAATTTTGACATTACCTACTCTTTTTTAAATCATTTACTTACCAAAGGACTGCCAAAAATACCCACCCATAAATTTACATTGAACCTATTTTGAAGACTTCTGGGTCTGAAAGCATGCGGATTCCCATTGGCCCAAATATGGTAGTTGTGCGTATTCAAGATTCCTTCACGCGAGAAATCGGATTCATCGGTGAAAAGTACCATAAACAAGAAATTTGGATCCATCCGTTCCTGTTCTAAAATCCAAGTTCAGAAATCAATACGGGCCTGGTAATCTTGCGGCATAAGATTTTGTACACGCGTATAATGATGGGCATGATATCTGACGTCCTTCAAAATTCTTTGCGTAGATCTTCTTGAAATATTCAATATTCGCACTACGTTTTGTACATAATCCGTTGGTTCTACTTCAATTGCATGAATCACAGCATCTTCATTTGCCGAAGTTCATGCAGTTCGTGGGTGATCAGCTACATTTTTATACGAAGGAACCAAAGTCTGATTACCGGTGTAGTTCTGATTACCAGCCGTAAATTTATGATATTCATCGAATTACACAAGTAATCAGTATATGTGACAATAAGCTCCGACACGCCATCAATTAT